>JAOTRH010125854.1:0-14544 GCA_034768845.1 Heliamphora exappendiculata
TGTAGATGTTTATTTTATTTTTTTTAGTTTGTTTATTTTATTTCTGTGATTATTTTTCTTTTGTGCATAATTGACTTCGTGAGTGTCATTCTCAAAGATATTTTGCTAGAAAAAATGATTTCCAAAAAAATATAAAAATAATAATAATTTCCCTTGAAAATAATTTTTAAACCTTTTTTTTGTATGTTTTTCCTAAAACTAATCTTGGGGGCCTTTCAAACAAATATATTTTTTAAAAAAAATCTTAAGTGTTTTTCAAAAATATTTCAAGAAAATCTTGTGTGTTTAGAAATAACTTTAGATTTGCGTATTTTTCTTCAAAAATGATTTTGTTTATTTTGCACAAATAATTTGTGCATTTTTGCTTTAATACTTATCTTTTTGAGGTTTTTTCTCTGAATAAATTTAATTTTAAATCGTGACTTGACTTTTAATTATTTTTATCCCGTGCATCGTTTCAAATTTTTAGGTCTTGGCTCGACCTATTAATTCGAAGTTTCTCTCGGAATAAATTTAATTTTAAGTCGTAACTTGACTTTTAATTATTTTTATCCCGTGCATCGTCCCGAATTTTTAGGTCTTGACTCGACCTATTAATTCGTGGTTTCTTCTCTTGAAAAATTTAATTTTAAAACGTGACTTGGTTTTTAATTATTTTTATCCCGCTTCCATCCTGAATTTTTAAGTTTTGACTCGACTTATTAATCCGTGCTTCTCTCCGATAAGGATGATTTTAAAATCTTAACTCGAATTTTTAGTTATCCTTAACCCGTTATCGTTCCGAGTTGTTAAGTCTTGACTCACCCCAATCAATTCGTTGTTGCCTTTCCGGCTAAGGTAATTTCTAGAATCATGACTCATTCCTTTTGATTATCTTATCCCCAGCCGAGTTCTTAGATCTTGACTCGATTTTTGACTTGCCTGTTTGCGCTCCCTTGAGATCTTGACTCGATCTTTAGGAGTTGTTTGATCATACCAGGGTCTGCATCATGTTAGCATTTGTTCATGTTAGCATCCGCATCACGTTTTTTATCTTACATCCCTGCATTTGTGTCCCAGGAACTACGTATTGGTCTAATCCCTAGCGAAGAGGTACGTAGGCAGCTCGATGGAAATTTGAGTACGACCAGCATCATATGCATTCTTTTGTGGCCTAAGATTAACGGCTTGATCAAATGGATGTTGTCTATGGATCTTTGATATAACTTGCATCACGTGTTGCTACGCAGGTTATATCAAAGAGAGGCAACTGTAGACATCCCAATTTGACCTCGCCCAATATTAGGTGAATTCGATGATGAAAACAGTTGGAATGGTGCCTCAGTTTGATCCTCAAGAAATGATCCAAACTCGATATTTGAACCCAATCATCAAAACCTTCAAACCAATGAAATTATGTTGAACCACCAATAACTTGCTATGCAAGTTATTCCAAATATGGCGACTGTCATGTTCATTGAGGCGACTGCCAATAGAACCTCTTGAAAACACCAGCCAAAAGTGGCGACCGCCTCCTTTAACCTGGCGACCGTCAACTTTTATTCTGGCAACCGCCAATAGAATCTTGTGAAACCTTTTTAAACATGTCGACCGCCAACTCATAACATGGCGGCCGCAAACTCCAAATGGCCTAACATGCCCCAGAATGTGGCAGCATCTCATTAGTTGAATAATTCTATAAATACCGTACCCCGGTGTACGTTTTCAAGGAAGAATTTTAACAGAGAGATTTAGTGAAAGAAGCTCTACCAAGTCGCCGAGCAATTCCAAGCCCCGACGCCAAAACCCTACTGAAGTACCGAGAGCCGATTCTTTGATACTGAAATACTTGCTTGGATCATCACCCGAGGATTGAATCATTGAAGCGCATTCCCCGACTCAAGAATTCTTTAGTGATTCAGGTATTTTGCTTGAATCCCTGGTCTTTCTAACTCCATTTTCTCTCTTTTGAAGTGACCGAATTAAGTTCAATTTCAATTCGCGCATTTCTTTGGTTTAAGTTAACCTTGTTTACTGTTTACTTTGCCTTATGTAATTTAATCTTTTAATCAATTTCTTAGTTTACACATTACCATTTCTCATTAATTCATCAACTTAGTGCTAACATATTTTGACAATTACAACTTATTAATACTGTTGATTGTTATGATAATGCACTTACATTTTTGTGAATGTAGTTTTTAATACTATATTCACACTTGAATTAAGTAATTGTATTTAGCTTCTTTTGTTTTTCTAGTAATAGTTTAATTTCGTTTACTACTATATTTCATTTAATTTCCTTTCTTCTTTTTTTTTTGTAATATAGACTTTTCAATGTACCATTTTTTTTCTTTTCTTTCTTTTCTTTCCTTGTAATATTAATTCAATGTCCTTTTATTTTCTTAGTATTAATTTAATGTTCTCTTTCTTGTAATAATAGTATAATTTTCTTTTCTTACATTTATTTTTTTATTCTTTTTCTTGTAATATAGCTTTATTTTTTTTTTCAATATTCTATTTTTCTCTTATTTTCTTTTAATATTAGCTTAATATGCCTTTCTAAGTATTTCTTTTCTTTTCTTTTAGAAGTAGTATAATTTTTTTTCTAGTATTTTATTTTCTTTTCTCTTATTGTTAGTTTTAATTTTCTTATAATATTCCACTTAGTATTTCTTTTCTTTTTCTCATAAAGTTTCATTTTTTTTTCTTTTTCTATAATTTTATTTTCCTTACATGGTACTTCTCTTTTATTTTGTTAAACCCAAAAATTATAAAAAGCTATTAAATTAGATTTCATCTTTAAGTGTGATTTTTTATTCTTTTTTATTCTTTTTTTTTCTTCTATCTCTTTAAAAAAAATGTAAAAAGTGAATAGTTAAATTTTCATTTATTAGTTTAATAGTATTTTTTAACATTTTTATTCTTTATCCTTTTGTACACTTTTTGTGTAGAGACCCAGTACGTTTTTATTTATTTTTGTTAATCTCTATTATCCATGGTTAAATCATTAGGGTGATTCCTATTGATCATATAATTTATTACATACAGTTTAGGTGTGTTGAGACACCGGGATACTAATCAGAGGTGAACTTTGGGAATGTCAGAAATTTTTAATCCTTACACTGTAAGTCATAAATAGAAATTGAGGATATTAAATAAACGTTTCGGATAAAGGGCTTAGATTTAATATTTAAAATTGGGAATAGGTTAGTGTAAGGGTTTAGTGGAGAAAGCCCTAGAAGAATCGATTGACGGGAGAACAGGCGTGCACGCTCTCTGTTCTTATATCCTGTTCCTTTCTTCAACAGCCATCAGAAGGAGACGAAGAAGCCGAGAGAGAGAGAGAGAGAGGGAACAAAAAAGCGCGCGACGCGCCACCATCGAGCCACCATCGAGCCACCATCACCTCACCATTGCGGCCACCGGTGCCACTTTGCCCACCCATCACCGTCGTCGACTTTGCCCTAACCACCCTCAGCCAATGCCCTCGTCCTCTTCCTCAATTTCTCTGCTTTGCTTTATTGCCATGGACCACGAGGCTCCGAATTCAACTTCTCCTCAAAAACAAAATTGATCAATTTAGCCACAAAATTGGACATCGCCAAGGAGATACAAACTACACAAGGTTAGAGCATCACGTTTGAAGTATCATGGAGCCAAAATTTGAGACAGCCAAAAATCAAGGGTTAGAGATTTTGGCGTATTCCAAAACTTGGGAGCTCAAAGAGGTAGGATTTTAACTAACTTTGGTGTTGTGTTCTGATTTATGTTGATTTTGGTAGATAACTCCTTAAAATCCTAAAAGTTTGAAAGATTTAACTAAACCAATGTTGGTTCTTGTTTTATTCAACCTGATTTTATGGAAATCTAGAAGAAATGATAAAATTTCAAACACCTAATGAAGTGTGTGAGCCCTGTAATCTACAAAGCTTGGGAATAGAGGTATGAATTTTTGATTTTAAACAGAAATTTGAGAAGTTGTCATTGTGGTACCAAGTAGATGCAACCGTAAATTAAACATTCCATGGGAGTTATGTGAGACCCAGACCCATCTCTTTTTGAGATCTTTATATATGTTGATGTGTTTTTTTTCATATATGTATCTCTGTGTTGCATGGATTATGTGTCCCTTGTAGAACAACATGTTTTTTATAGGTGTTATACGTGTTAGGCATGCGGGAGTTCGGTTTTGGTTACCTTTTCAGTTTTCTCTCCCAGCGACGACCGCGCGAGCGGGCTGGAGGCAGAGTGTTGACCCATGGTGTGACCACTCGAGCGGTAGGTGTGCGCTCGAGCGAGGCAGTGGCAGAGTGTGGCTCGGAGTGGGGTCCACTCGAGCGGTTCTTGGGCGCTCGAGCGATGGTGTGGCAGGGCCTATGTCGGCAAGGGACCCGCTCGAGCGGTGGGTCCTGGGCGCGAATTTTTATAGAAGGTTGCAAATATCTTTTAAGGCCCAAAATATCTATTTTTAAGCAAATCCCTTTCTCTCTACCTTCTCTCTAGCTTTCGGGTGGCCCGAGAATTAGTTTTTCGCGGTTAGATAGCAGATCCTTGTTGTTGGCAACGCGGGCTTCATATCCATCCGAACGAATTCTCGTTCCAACGAGGTTGGATTTTAAGGCGTTGAGCTTTTGGCTCTTTGAGGTAGGATTCTAGACCTACTGCTGTTAAAAGGGTGATATATGTAATTATACTTGCTTTCATCGGGTAGAAATGCATGAAATGCAGTTTACATGTTTTAAACCTTGGTTTATGGGTAAAAGTGGGTTTTACGCCTTTTCTCGAATTGATACATGATTCGGATATGTTGAGATATGTGGTTTTTGAAAGGAGCTTTGAAAACGAGGTATTTTTATGAAAAACATAATTGTGGAGGTTTGGAGCTAACCCTTGGAGTTCAGTCTTAGTTTTATTGAACACATGTTGTTACATGCTTGTAGATCTCAATGTTGATGGATGGGATATCTTTTATATACATGCGATATAAAACTGTTTTACGGGTTTTTCTTAAATGGTATCCGTAGATGTACCGTGACAGTGAGTTCGGTTGAGTTTGGCTTCTATTGCTCCTCAGTGTGTCCAAAAACGTGCGCAGCGTAGGTGCTCTGTACCTTCAGGTTAGTCCCCATAAGTTGAGTGATTGGGTGTTTTGTACACTCGGGCTCAGGTCCCGTAAATTAAGCAGTAGGTGCTATGTACCTTCGGGTTGAATCCCATAAATTGAGTGGTTGGTGGGTGCTCTGGAACCTCGGGCTTGACCCGTAAATTGAGCAGTTATGTTATCGTGACTCCGTATAGAACTTGTCATTATCAAGCCTGTGGGCCTAGGATAATGGACGAGAATCTATAGTTGTTACCTTTGTCGGTATGACAGAGTCAGTACATAGGATCTTATTTTATAGTATTTTTCTCGGTTGTGCGTTCCGAGTGGAAAATAGTATTTGATTCCGGTTGTATGATCCGGGTGAACAAAGATCATGTTCTTATTACTATTTTATTACAACTTTCCCTAAACTGTGGCATGATATCTGTTAGGATGGTATGCATAGTTTGAAGGATGAAAAACATGAGTTTTATGAGATAAAACCAATTTTTAGGCCCGGGTTGACTTGGTGGAAAACTTGTGATTTTTTAGAGAAAAATTCTTTTTCGCTCCTATGGTTGAGCCCGTGTGTATATGATTGCATAACTTACTTTACAGCTTTATTGTCTTTTTCTATTGGGCTTCGGCTCACGATGTGGAATTTTACTGTAAAAACATTTTCAGGTGACCACGTGGAGTTGACCTAGAGGCTTGTGGTGACGGAAAGCTTGCCGTAGTTTTCTCTATTTTTGTACATGTACTCATATATGTGATGTATGTTTCAGAAGGCTGATTTTGTACGCCTTTTGGTGATATATCTATTCATGTATGAGTTTGCATGATTTCTGTTTATGAGAGAAAAACATGGGGATCTTTGTCCAAATGTTGTAATGTTTTATAGTTGATGATGTTCCAACTGCAAATCTTATTTTCTTAAATAACTGTTTTGGTGGTCTTTCGCGTGACCCTGGCGTTTGGGGCATGACAACTTGGTATCAGAGCTCTGGGTTCGAATACCTATGAGCCATGGGAATGAGGGTATCTCACCTTGTCAAGATGTATGTGTGCTTGATTGCATGTGTTACAGTGTTTTCCTAACATAGCATGATAGCTTGTGATGTATACGTGGGCATGGAGGTTGGACCTTAGGATTGATTAGTCTTGCCTTTGGGCATTTGGATTGACAAACTTGGGAGCCAAGTTAGAGATGCGTTTAGCAGACATGATTTCTAGCTAGGAATCTGAGTAGGTTGTTTAGATGGACGACTCTTTCTTGTTGATTTACCTCGGTATGTGAGATATGTGATGACATGATCTAAGTGGCTATATATTAGCATGCTTATATGTGATCTGTCTTTTACGTTAGCAGTAACATGTTATAGGAATGCTTATCTTGTTATATTGCTTTAGTATAAAATTATGTCCACGCGAGGAGGTCGAGGCCGAGGTCGAGGCCGTGGCCGTGGTGCTGGCCGAAGGGACATTCTAGTCCCAGATGTTGGGGATACTAATGCACCCCAAGGACCGATTGGCAAGGGATATTTGTTGTGTGAGATGGTAAGCTCCATCTGGCAACTGGCTGAGGCCACTAGGGGAAGGGAGAGTGTACCTAAACCGAGGGCTACTGTCGCGATGCGTGAGTTTCGCCGTCTGGACCCTCCTACCTTTTCTAGGGATCCCAACCCCACTGTTGCCACTGAGTGGCTGGAGCTGATTACCAGGATTTTGGATTCTCTTCAGGTAGAGGAAGATGATCTGAGGGTTATATGTGCTGCCTTCCAGCTGTGAGGGAGTGCTCACATGTGGTGGAAGTTCGCCAAGACCACAGTGGCAGGCACTTGGGAGGCATTCACAAGGGTGTTTCTGGAGAAATACTTTCCAGCGACTTTGAGGGATCGCTACAGAGAGGATTTTCTATTTCTGACTCTGGGAACGATGTCAATTGTGGAGTATGAGGCTAAGTTCACTAGCTTGTCTCGGTTCGCCCAGGAGATCATACCTACTGATGAGTTCAAGGTAAACAAATTCGAGAGGCGTTTAAGGCTCGCTATCAGGGACTGAGTAGCGGCATTCCAGATGGAGGTCTACATTGAGTTGGTACAAATGGCCATGAAAGTGGAGGACACTCTGAATGAGACGCGCATAGACAGGGACAGTCAGGGTCAGCAAGGAGGGGAACATGCTCAGTCTCAAGGGCGTAGGGACAACAAGCGTCGATGGACATCTGGTCCGAGCTCTCACCTGGTGGGGTCGTATCCACCGCAATCTTCTATATCCACACATCTCGTAGTCTCAACGGGATGGTCGGATCAAAGGGCGCTTTGTCATAGATGTCAGCGGCCAGGGCATCGTGCGGTAAAGTGCAAGATTGCAGTGCCTGTCCAGGCACAGTCACAGCTGCAAGCTCAAGGGAGAGGACCAGTTGTATGTTATGAGTGTGGCCAGTCTAGGCACATCAAGAGGGATTACCCTAGAGGAGGGAGCGTGTGGAGCACAGCTGGAGCACCTGTTACTGCATCAATCCAGGGACGTTAGTTATCTCGGTTTGCAGAATGGGGTGCATCGGTACAGTCAGGTAGACAGTCTACAGTACAGGGCCACAGTGGGCAGGCTAGACCTTATGTGCTTGCAGATCCCAGTTCATCCAGAGCATCGATCGTGCCCGATGCTGCTACTACCACCTCCATGATCAGAGGTACTTTTCTAGTCTATAGATCATGGACCAGTGTTCTCATAGACACCGAAACATCACATTCGTTTATATCATCTGCATTTGCATCTTCTTTGGGGTTAGAAATGGACTGGTTGGGTGGTACTATGAGTGTAGAGACCCTGGTCAGTGGGAGTGTGAAGTTGACTCTTGTTTGTAGATCCTGTGTGTTGGAGGTCGTCGGTCACTGTTTAGTGTTTGACCTTGTTATTCTAAACATGACCACGTTTGATGTCATCCTAGGGATGGATTGGCTGACCACATATCGTGCCTTTATCGATTGCGATCGACAGAGGGTAACGATTTGTACCCCGACGGGAGATTATTTCTGTTTTATGGGAGACCAGGTTGAGGGTTTGATGACTTTGTCGGGTGCAGTGCGAAACCAGGGCAAGCTGGGTTTCCTCTTTTCAGCTCTCATGTTGGATGAAATAGTTGGGGCTGGGGGAGAGTTACCACTGGTGGTCTGCGACTATTCAGATGCCTTCCCTAAAGATCTGTTTGAGCTGCCACCGAGCCGTGAGGTAGAGTTCTCCATTGACCTAGTTTTCAGAGTTGCTCCCATATCTATACCGTCCTATTATTTTGCACCTATTGAGTTGTGTGAACTCAAGGTACAGCTTCAGGAGTTGCTTGACATGGGGTTTATACGTCCGAGTACTTCACCGTGGGGAGCTCCTACTCTTTTTGCAAAGAAGAAAGATGGATCCTTGCATTTGTGTATCGACTACCGGAAGCTAAATCAGGTAACAGTGAAGAATAAGTATCTGATGCCGAGGAAAGATGATTTGTTTGATCAATTGAAGTGTTCGAGCTGTTTCTCGAAGATTGACTTGAGATTGGGGTACCACCAGTTGAGAATTAGGGATGAGGACATAGCGAAGATTGCTTTCCGAACTCGCTATGGTCACTACGAGTTTCTGGTCATGCCATTCGGTCTGATGAACACTCCACCCACATTCATGAGTTTGATTAATCGGATCTTTCATCAGTATTTAGGCAATTTTGTAGTAGTGTTCGTGAATGATATTTTGATATACTCACCCACTAGGGAAGCATACAAGGACCACCTGCGGATATGATATTTTGATATACTCACCCACTAGGGAAGCATACAAGGACCACCTGCGGATCATGTTATAGATTTTGAGAGAGCATCGCTTATACACGAAGTTTGAAAAGAGTGAGCTCTGGATATTCGAGGTAAGGTTTTTGGGACACGTTGTGTCGTTAGACGGAGTATCAGTGGATTCATCAAAGATGCTGTGACAGGCTGGGAGCGACCGAAGAACATTTTTGAAATTCGTAGTATTCTTGGTTTAGCAGGGTACTATCGGCAATTTGTGAAGGAATTTGCGAGACTTGCTGCACCAATGACGCATCTGACGCGGAAGGGAGTAGTGTTTGTTTGGAGTGAATCTTGTGAGTTAGCATTCCAGGAGCTAAAGACGAGGTTGACTAGCACGCCAGTGTTGATCATCCCAGAGCGAGGCTTGGGATATACAGTATATTGTGACGCTTCACATGATGATTTGGGCTGTGTCCTAATGCAAGAAGGAAAGGTTGTAGCCTATGGTTCTTGGCAACTAAAGACGCATGAGAAGAACTACCCGACACATGATTTGGAGTTGGCAGCCGTGGTCTTTGCCTTAAAAACATGGCGTCACTATCTTTATGGTGAGCATTTTAAGGTTTTCTCCTATCACAAGAGCTTAAAATACTTGTTTTCGTAGAAGGATCTAAATTTGCGCCAACGACGATGGATGGTGTTATTGGAGGATTATGATTTTGACTTACAGTACCATCCAAGGAAGGCCAATGTGGTGGCTGACGCTCTTAGTGGAAGATCTCACGGGTCGTTAGCTTCTGTAGCTATACGTGAGTGGGATATGCTTAGAGATGTTGGGGAGTTTGATTTATGTCTTGGAGAGACAGTGACGAGCGCTACCTTGTTCTTAGTAGTTACTCGACCAGCGTTGATAGCACGTATGCTGGAGGTCTAACAGACAGACAAGGAAGCTCAGATGATACGGGACCGTGTCGCTAGTGGAGAAGATAGAGCAGGATGGATTATGGGATTAGACCAGAGTTTGAGATTAGCAGGGAGGTTATTTGTGCCAAAGTCATGTCAAGTTGATCTACTACACGAGTGTCACCATTCGCGTCTTACAATGCATCCTAGAGGCACGAAGATGTATCATGATCTACGTCATTAGTTTTATTAGGCAAGAATGAAGAAGGATGTGCTTCAATTTATTTCTCGGTGCCTTACCTGTCAACAGGTAAAGACAGAGCACCAGAAGCCCGGTGGATTGTTACATCTGTTACCAGTATCAGAGTGGAAGTGGGAGAATGTCACAATGGACTTTTGGCGAAGTCTTCAGGAGGCTTTGGGGGTGAACTTGATGTTTAGTACTGCTTTTCACTCCCAGACAGATGGTCAGTATGAGAGGACTATACAAATTATGGAGGATATGCTGAGGGCTTGTGTTCTAGACTTCAGAGGTTCTTGGGAGGATCATCTACCGTTGGCAGAGTTTGCATACAACAACAGCTATTAGTCTAGTATTGGGATAGCATCGTATGAGGCTTTGTATGGTAGATCGTGTAGATCGCCAGTATGTTGGGCCGATATGGGGGAGACCACAGTCTTAGGACCCGACATAGTGCGAGAGATGACGAAGAAAATTACAGTGATTTACCAGTGTCTTTTGACAACACAGAGCCGTCAGAAGAATTATGCAGATCAGAGGAGATGACTTTTGGAGTTTACTATGGGAGACCACGTGTTTCTAACGGTCTCGCCACGTAGAGGTTTGATGAGGTTTGGTCGTAGCGGGAAGCTATCGCCGCATTTTATTAGTCCATTTGAGATCCTAGACGGGGTTGGAGAGGTTGCCTATCTTTTAGCTTTGCCACCACAGTTAGCATATGTGCATAACGTGTTTCACGTTTTTATGCTTTGAAGGTACGAGCCTGATCCTTCTCATGTTAGATTAGGGTGAGCTGCGAGTTGATGAGGATGCCACCTATGAGGAGCGTCCAGTGAGAATTCTTGATTCAAAGGAGCAGGTGTTGCGAGGGAGGACAATTGCTTATGTCAAGGTTCTGTGGCTTCATGGCGGGATTGAAGAAGCGACGTGGGAGCTTGAGTCTGGGATGCGTGCTAGATATCCTGACATGTTTACCTCGTGACCTTGTTGTGAATTTCTAAGGCAAAATTTCATAAGGGGGGAGAGTTGTGAGACCTAGACCCATCTCTTTTTGAGATCTTTATATATGTTGATGCGTTCCTTTCCATATATGTATCTCTGTGTTGCATGGATTATGTGTTCATTGTAGAACTGCATGTTTTATATAGGTGCTATACGTGTTAGGCATGCGGGAGTTCGGTTTTGGTTGCCTTTTTAGTTTTCTCTCCCAGCGACGACTGCTCGAGCGGTGGGGATCTCGCTCGAGCGGGCTGGTGGCAGAGTGTTGACCCATGGTGTGACCGCTCGAGCGGGGCAGTGGCAGAGCGTGGCTCGGAGTGGGGTCCGCTCGAGCAGTTCTTAGGTGCTCGAGCGGTGGTGTTGCAGGGCCTATGTCGGCAAGGGGTCCGCTCGAGCGGTGGGGACCGTGCTCAAGCGATGGGTCCTGCGCAGAAATTTCTATAGAAGGTTGTAAATATCTTTTAAGGCCCAAAATATCTATTTTCAAGAAAATCTCTTTCTCTCTACCTTTTCTCTACCTTCTCTCTAGTTTTCGGGTGGCCTGGGGATTAGTTTTTTTGCGATTGGATAGCAAATCCTTGTTGTCAGCAACGTGGGCTTCACATCCATTCAAACGAATTCTCGTTCTGACGTGGTTAGATTTTGAGGCGTCAAACTTTTGGCTCTTTGAGGTAGGATTCTAGACCTACTGTTGTTAAAAGAGTGATATATGTAATTATACTTGCTTTCACCTGGTAGAAATGCATAAAATGCAGTTTACATGCTTTAAACCTTGGTTTATGGGTAAAAGTGGATTTTACGCCTTTTCTTGGTTTGATACATGATTCGGATATGTTGAAATCTATGGTTTTCAAAAGAAGCTTTGAAAACGAAGTATTTTTATGAAAAACATAATTATGGGGGTTTGGAGCTAACCCTTTAGGTTGAGTCTCAATTTTTTTAAATATATGTTGTTACATGCTTGTAGATCTCCATGTTGATGGATGGGATCCCTTTTATATACATGCGATGTAAAACTATTTTACGGGTTTTTCTTAAATGTTATCCATAGATGTACCATGACAGTGGGTTCGATTGAGTTGGGCTTCCATTGCTCCTCGGTGTAAATCCAAAAATGTGCGCAGTGTAGGTGCTTTGTGCCTTCGGGTTAGTCCCCGTAAATTGAATGATTGGGTGCTTTGTACCCTCGGGCTCAGGTCCCGTAAATTAAGCAGTAGGTGCTCTGTAACTTCGGGTTGATTCTCGTAAATTGAGTGGTTGGTGGGTGCTCTGGACCCTCGAGCTTGACCCGTAAATTGAGCAGTTATGTTGTCGTGACTTCGTATAGAACTTGTCATTATCAAGCCTGTGGACCTAGGGTAATGAATGAGAGTCTATAGTTATTACCTTTGTCGGTATGGCAGAGTCGGTACGTAGGATCTTATTTTACAGTGTTTTCCTCGGTTGTGCGTTCCGAGTAGAAAAATAATATTTGATTCCGGTTGTATGATCCGGGTGAACAAAGATCATGTTCTTATTACTGTTTTATTACAGCTTTCCCTTAACTGTGGCATGATATCTGTTAGGATGATCTACATAGTTTGAAGGATGAAAAACGTCAATTTTATGAGATAAAACCGTTTTTGAGGCCTGTGTTGACTTGGTGAAAAACTTGTGATTTTTTAGAGAAAAACCATTTTTGGCTCCTGTGGTTGAGCCCATGTGTGTATGGTTACATAGCATGCTTTACAGCTTTATTGTCTTTTCCTAGTGGGTTTCGGCTCACGATGTGAGATTTTACTTTAAAAACATTTTCAGGTGACCACGTGGAGTTGACCTAGAGGTTTGTGGTGACGGAAAGCTTGTTGTAGTTTTTTTTTATTTTTTTATATGTACTAATACATGTTATGTCTGTTTCAGAAGCCTGGTTTTGTACGCCTTTTGGCGATATATCTATTCATGTATGAGTTTGCATGATTTCTGTTTATGAGAGATAAACTTAGGGATCTTTATTCAAATGTTGTAATATTTTATAGTTGATGATGTTCTAACTGCAAATCTTATTTTTTTTAAATAACTGTTTTGGTGGGCTTTCGCATGACCCTGGCATTTGGGGCGTAACAAGTTAAGTCAACTAGTGGGTTTGAAACCTGTTGAATATCACATCTAATGCTTAGGGTGATGTCAAAAAAAAAAAAAAGAAGAGAAAACGGGGTGGAGTTCAAACTCAAGTCCTAGTTATGAAATTAACGTTTTGAAAAACCTTAAAACAAGAACACTCAGTTGTTTTATCTTGAATGATGTTATGCCTATTGGCTGAGTTGGATGTGAACTGACGAATCAAAGTAGGGATTGAATTAATGAGAGTGAAATTGATAATTTATGGAATCGAAGCAATTAAAGGGTTCACCACATGGAACTTGGAATTGAACTTGAAGTTGTGGTTAAATCCTTTAAATCCTAGTTTCTTGGAAATTTAGAATTTGTAAACTAAACTTTTAAAATCCCAAATTGAAGAGTGAATTCATGATGTATGGATAACATAAATTGGAAAGTTCAAAAAATTTAAAGTGTTATATATATTCTTAATTCCCATGTTGAGTTCTAATGATAAATTGGTTTGGATTTTATGAGAAATTGTATAAATGTTGAAAAATGTTGAAAGAAGGATTGGAGATGAAAATTTGACGAGAAAATGTGTTTAAATTGAACCTTGGGAGAATAACTAGAGTTATGTCACTTATGAATTTGTGAGTTATAAGCTAAATCAAGAGTTAAAATGAAAAACTTGGAAAGAGTGTGATACACTTAATAAATTTATGGTTTTCTCTATATGGTTTCTTATCCACGAGTTTGTTTCTTAAATGAGATAATGTTGCATATGGAATTCATATATGTTAATGTCGACATTGAGTAAATGTGAAAAGAGGAGTGCATCAAATTTTGTTCGGGCTTAATGATTTAAGAAATCCTAAATTTGTTGAATTTCGAAGAAAGGAGATGAATTGAGCCTTGATTTGATGGTAAGGGACATCTAAATAATAATTGAAGTTAAAAAGCTTGAGATTTGGATCAAATGTGCATTATTTAATTGATTGAACTCCAAATATGTTAAACACTTGGGTTGTACGTGTATGCAACTTGTGAATTAATGAGTTTTTATAAAGTTTGTTAAGTTTCAAATTGAATTTATGAAAGTTAGACAAAATACGAGTTAATTGAACAATTATAAGTTAATAATATAATCTAATAGAGTAAAATTTGGTGAACATGGAATATGAGATTGACAAATATTAATTTGATCTTTGTGATTTGATGAACGATGAGTTATGATTGGAATTCTGTTGAAAATGAGACGATGTAAAGACAATAGATACAGAATTTTGGTTATAAGAAATGTGAATCATGATATGAAATCTATGATATTAAAATGGAAAAATATAATAAAAGTAATTTGAGAAATCTATACTTGTGAAATTGAATTGGGGAGAGGAACCTGTGGATGGTTGGACTCCCGGTAATTCATGGATAATGTTATGAATATGAGATTAATTTGGGGTGGGGGGGGGGGGGGGGGG
>JAOTRH010125876.1:0-14542 GCA_034768845.1 Heliamphora exappendiculata
AGAGAGAGAGAGAGAGAGAGAGAGAGAGAGGAGCAACCTGGATGAAGGCGAAATGACAGTGATTGATTAACAACGCAGCGATGCAGGGACGGTGGATTGGAAACAACGCAGGGACGGTGGAAGATGGATGGTTAACGTGATGGTGGAAGAGGAATACGAACAGTGCACGAGGTGGCGCGAGGAAAACGAACCGTGGTACAAAGGTGCGGCGACGCAGCGATGATGGTGGTACAGCGACGACGACGACGTACAACGTTGACGGCGGTACGACGTCAATGACGATGAAAGTGAAGAGAGGTAGGTTGGGAGAGGCGTGAGAGTTTAGGACTTTTGAGATGCTCTGGTACGAGAGTTTAGAGTTCAGATTTAAGATTTGATATTTTGTTAAAAACAAAATTTGTATATTGTTTATAAAAATATTTAAAAATATATAAATTAAAAAATAAATTTATAAAAGAGTTAAATTTTTCTTTCTAATCAAAATTATTTATGAAAATTTTAAATTAATTTTTATTATCCTAAATATATATATATATATATATATATATATATAGCTAGACTTATAGTACTCGTAATGTCAGTTTAATATTCTTTTTATAATTAATATTGTTAGATATTTTATAAAAAATAAAAATTATATTTTTAAAAATTTGAATAAAACTTACTAAAAGGTGAATAATGTGAAGAGTATAAAATTATATATACTTAATAGTAAAATATACATAACAATAGTATAAGGAAAGATATTTTTATTTTCTATTACTATTTTGAAGTATTTTTTGATTGTTATATAACTAATCTCATAAATTTTTTAAGTTTTAAAATTAAAATCTAAATAATTATGAAGATAGTTTTGGAACAAAAAATTTATTGATTTTGAGAAATGAAAAAAATAAAATAAAAATAATAATAATAATATAGATAATTAGGAACCAAAATGATGTGATTTTTATACGAGCAATTTTTGCCAAATTAATAATAACATGGACAATTTTTGCAATTTTTACTAAATAATGTTTTGGTACCAAACTTTCTGCCAAATGAAACCTAGGCTCAAAAAATTATACCTTCGCCGACCAAATTGTGTCTGATCGCAGAAAATGGACTTTTGTTGACTAAAATCATTTTGGTTGCGAAAAACTACATGCTTTTACCGATCGTAAGGCATTTGATAGGAGAAAACTCTACACATTTGCCGACCAAATTGAATTTGGTTGCGGAAAATTGTGCTTTTGCCAACTAAGTTGTATTTGGTGGCAGAAAATCTATACTTTTGCCGACCAAACTGTATTTGGTTATGAACAGTTTATATGTTTGTCGACCAAACAACATTTAGTCCGCAAAAATAATTGACAAAAGTGTATTTTCTTATAGTGAAATAAACTATAAAAATAGAACCTCCCAGTAATTAACTTATATTTTTTTACACATTTTGAATGAAGACACAAATACAATAATTTTTAAAAATATAAAAATATAAATAACTTTTTTTTAAAATTTTTGCTAGCCCCATGCTACATCCGCTCTTGAAGAGACGTACATTGACCCAAAATTTTCCTAGGATTCTTCAATCATAAAAAAGTGTTGCCTTATGGATGTTTCTGTAAAATTAGATTTTTAAAACTTTGGGAACGAATAATTCACTACTAGAAAAAGTAATTTTTGTCTCGAGTTTTTTGCGTCAGCTCATTTGCCGATGCAAAAAGTATTTTTTGTCTCGAGATTTTTGCATCGGCTTATTTACTGATGCAAAAAGTATTTTTTTGAAACGGCAACTATAACCGATGCAAATAAGTGAAACGCTGATGCAAAAAGTATCTTTATTTGAGATGGCAAACGTGGCCAACACAAATAAGTGAATTTTATTATTTATGACGACTAATTGGCAGTTGCAAAAACCTTGGTTGCAAAAAAAATCATTTGCTACGGCATATTTCTGGTCGCAAAAAATTTTAAACAAAATGACGTCGTTTCATTTATTTGAAAATTAAGACAACGTCATTTTGAGTAGGGATCTTAATAAGCTTATTGTCCCCTGCCAAAACCCTAATCGGCTTTTTTTGTTCTCTCTCTCTCTCTCTCTCTCCCGTTGTATCACGGCTCTTAGTCTTCTCTAAACCATCGCGCCGCCTTACTCCTCCATCGCAAGCGCTGTTGTCGTTCCTCTCCCTTCCCCTCTCTTGCGTCAGAGTTTTTATTATTAGGATTGGTATACTAAAACTCATCTTTTTAGTATTTAATTTGATTTTAATAGAATTAATTTTTTATTTTATGAGAATTTTTAAGAGTAATGTATGTATATCATTTCTTTGTTATACATAAATACCTAATATTCTGTATAGTATTTAATCTGATGTGTAGAGTACGACTTACACATAAAAGATCAGATTTTAGATTCTTCCAGAATACAAATTTTCTGTTCACAGTTTAGATGAAAATGGACATACCATCGGTACGACTGTAGTACAGAGTTTTAGCGGACCTATCTTAGTTACGGGGAACAGATAATAGCGTCGTCTATTGTTCCGAGTCTCTGCATTAGTACACTTTGTGTGTATTGAACGGAACATTTGGGGTAATTAATTTTATACTAATTATATAAATTAATTAACACAATAAGGTTATTATGAATAGTGGTTATGCTCTTAACCTGAAGTAATTATTGATTTGCACATATTTAATATTCGTTGTTGTGATTCATTAGAGGGTGCGATCTTATATGGGTCTATATTCTTGATGAGTTAGATAACGGTATTATTTATATGGTAAATATTAATTATTGACAGAATCTACGTTCTAAAAGATCGGGATTGACGATACCCCCTTAAGAAAGCTTATAAAATTTGATCGGGCCAAATTCTAGAGGTGGATTTGATTATTCGGCGGTCAAATAAGTTAAGCGGAAGGACTTGAGGAATACCAAGATACTGATTAAATTAAATTATTAGTAATTAAATTTAATTAGCGGGTATAAAAAATCTTAACATGGAGAGAAATGGTAAGTATTTAATAATAGGAGCTCAATGCTATATGGTCTTGAGATTATGGGTCAGAATGCAATTATAGTTCTTTAGTAGTGTGAACTGTAATTCAGTATTTTATAAAAATTACAAAAATCGCTGCTAATTTTTCATAATTGCAGAAACCGCTGATACGTGTCTGTGTTCTACTGAAAATCTTACTCATAATTACTCTCAAGGTATCTACTATAGCCCTATAAATATGCAGATAGACTGAACTACTGTCATAACTTGTCTTCTAAAATTATAGTTGTTCAGGTTCTGCCGGTACGCATTCTTGATAGATTGTAACTTACCATACATTCAAGAATCGTATAAGAAAATACAATAGAAGATTTAACAAGAGTTTCAACTCAGATTCAAATCGTAGTTGAAGATTCGACCGGTAAAAATGTATTTTTTAAAATTAACTTTGGATGCACGGGTTTTATTTTGATTGTTCATCATCAAAAGTTTTATTTGAAGCCCATTTTGGCATTTGCCCATCCAATTAATTTTTTTTTTCTTTAATCGTTTGTAAAAATAAAGATTTTGGCAATATTACCTCCAACAATTTGTATCAAAGTCGTTTTGTTTTTTATTTTTGATTATCGGAGCCGGGTAGTTTTAAAATTGTTGCTAACTTTATTTTGTAAGCGTTCTCATCCCGATTTTAATATCGTCATTCATTTCTCATGTTTAATTGAATGGTGTGAAATATGATTATTTTTTAATCATGGGAGTTGACCGTGATAGATTGAATGTGAACCTTCAGGACATAGAATCAATTTAATATGTAGTTTTATATTTTTAATTTTATTTAGATTATTTAAGAACAGGTTGAACATATCCAAAAACACGAAGAACGGAGGTAGCACCGGTGGTGGTTCAGGATTTTACAGGTCATGGATCGCGGTAAGTTTTTATGTATAAAAAATAGCATAAAAACAAATTAAAAATAGCGAAAAAAATCACCAAAATAGCCTGGTTTCGACGGCTTTGCCGATGGCAGTTCGAAGGCAATTTTGGTGATTTTTGGACCATTTTGGACTATTTTTTGGGTAAATTTTTTAACATAAAATAGCATTAAAACATACCTCAAAAATACTGTCAAAAATTAAAAAAAAAATTGGATCAAAATCACAACCCAAACAGGCGGCAAAGAGGCCAACTGCAGTGGTGCCCGACAACAATGTTTGGGGGCTGTTTTGGGGCTATTTTGGCACTATTTTCGAGACGTTCTTTGAAGCATCGTGTGGCTAAATATTGAAACTATTTTTGCACAAAAAATCAGCATTAAAGAAGTACCAAAAAAAGCCCAAACAGGCAGCGGTTAAAGGTAGTAGCACTGGTGGCAGCAACTTCAGGCAGTTTTCTAATAGTTTTTTGGGCTATTTTTGAGCAATTTTTTTAACAAAAAGATTTTTCTTTTCGAGAGCCTTTCAACGGTATAAAGAACGTCGAAAATGGAGTTTGGGAAGAGGTCAAAAAAGTCTCGAAAAGTTAGCGATGCAGTGCTGCTGCGGCCAGCGGTGTTTTTTGTGATTCGGGCAGTTTTTTTGGCTGTTTTTCTGCCTGTTTTCTAGCAGATTTTTTGACAGAAAATCTCATATTTCGAGCACTTTTCAACGATATAAAACTCGTTAAAAACGGAGCATGAATAAGGCAACGGCAAGGCGGTGCTGGTGGTGGCTAATGGTGGCCAGCTGTTTTCTCTCTCCCAATGCTGTTTTGTGTTAATTTTCTGATAAATACGGTACTGATTTGATATATATTGATATATCAGATAGTATCAGGTAAGTCTGATACAATCAGGACATAAGAATTAGAGATAAAAGATGATTATTACAGCTTATCTTTTTCGAGAGACTGAAACGCTTCAATGTTTTATTTGAATCATAAAATTGAGATATATACATATCATGCTTATATATATATATATATATATATATATATATATGAACTGAGTGGATGATTGCATATCTATTTTATTTACCATGTTAATTTAATTAATTCAAAATTTTAGTTTTAATTAAAATATTTTGTAATGAAAAGTAAAATTAAAATTTTTTCATTAATTAATTTTAATTAAATAAATTTTTTTTAGATATTTTATTTTTTAACAAAATATCACGTTTAAGATAATTTTTCATAAAATCGAATATCTTGAAAAAACGTGAACATTAATTCGAGATTTTGAATTAATTAAATAAAAAAATATTTAATCAAAATAAATTATTATTTTTCAAAAATAAATGCCTTTAATAAAAAAATGCCATAGAATGAAAAATAAAATAAATAAATACTGTGAAACAAAAAATAAAATAAATGAATACCTTTAATCACTAACTTAGCTGAAAAGCTGAAGGAAAAATTGTGCATTTATTAAATGTTATTTGTTACGCATTTAAACACGAAAAGATGGTTTGATAAATTAAAATCTTTAGAATTGTGTACACTGGAAGATACTTAATTCTTTCAGATCGTGTGCTTTTCGAAATTAATAAACTTATTTTATTTAAACGGACTTTTATAACCCTTAAAAATATTTTAAAAATCTAAGTGGGTGAGTAAATTTATTCAAAGATAAATTCGCGATCTCCATCACCAGTTTGTAGGTGATGCAATTAAACCCTGCGTATTGACAGTAAGGGCTTCTTCCCCATCGGACAGATTAATTATGGTATTACCAGTACAAACCTACTTTAGGGATAATTTTAGATAATCGTTAATGTAAATCACTTCTCCATCTAAAGGGTTCATTGCGAAGCGATTGATTTGGGATTAAATGAATGTTAATTCTTAGCTGTATATAATAGTATTCTCTCCATCTGAGTCACTACTATTATATGTTGGATTGAAATTATGTCATCTATTTAATTTTACTTGGTAGGATCAGTTGCTTAGATAGTAAAATTAAAAGAAATTGGTATGTCTGGTCTTATAAAGAATAGTAGACTTCCTCCAATCGAGGCATGCTATTCTCAGGTTACCTAGCTGCTGGGGAATTAATTTTAAAATGACAGAGGGAACCAAATTAAAATAAATTCAAAGTTTTTCTCATTATAATTAACGATTTTTTAATTATATAATTCTCAGAACTAAAATGGCTTTCAATCCACTCGCTTTAATATTAAAAAATAAATAAATTTACGGGGCCAAATTTTGTTAACTGAAAAAGTAACTTGGATATAGTTTTAACTAGCAATGGTATTCCTTCAATACCAGGAAATGTGTCTGTTTCAGAAAAAGATTCTTTATCTGGACCGAAAGGCATGAAGAAGAAAAAGGTCTAGAAATAGGGATACACGATTTTCAGGATAGTTAGTGGGCCATGGACTAGTGTGAAAAAGTCAAAAGGCAGATGTTTTCATTACAACCAGACACGACATTGAAAAAAGTAATGTCCAATATTTCTCGAAAGGTAAAACAAATAGGGTAATTTTTGTTCACTAGTTATGGAAACATGTTTAGCGGTGTTTTCTACCAGTACCTGGTGTGTAGATACAAGAGTTACTAATAATGTCTGCAATTCGTTACAGGAGTTTCATGAAATCTAACAACTTAGTGATAGAAAAATTTACCTACATATGAGCAATAATACAAGGGTAACAGCAGTTGTAGTAGGAGATGTCATTCTTAGTTTTGGTAAAGATAGGGTTTTAATATTGAGAGATTGTCTTATGTACCCTCCATTAAAAGAAACTTTGTTTCTGTTTCTGGATTGGCTAAAAATAGATATTTAGTTTATTTTAATAACTATGTGGTTATTAAGGATAATAAACGCGTTATCTGTTCTGGTACATTGGTGGATGATCTTTATATTATTACTCCAATCTCTTCTACATGATAACTGACTGAAATGAATAACACATTTAATTTACCATATAAGAGAAAGTTTCATTCTTTAATGAACCAAACGTATTTTTAGCATTTACTCTTGGGTCATATTAATCTAAAAATAATAAACAGACTGATAACAGATGGACTTTTGAGTTTATTAAAAGTGGAGACACTTTCAGCCTGTGAATCTTACTTAGAAGGTAAAATAACCAAGAGACCATTTTCGACCAAAGGCTATAGAGCTAAAGAACCGTTGGAGCTGGTTCATTCTGATGTGTACAATCTGGGCTAGAGGTGACTTTGAGTACTTCATCAGTTTCATTGATGACTACTCAAGGTATGAATACATTTACCTGATACACCATAAGTCTGAATGCTTTAAGAAATTCAAAGAATTCAAGACGGAGGTGGAGGAGCGTCTGTGTAAAAATATCAAATTATTACGATTCGACCATAGTGAGGAATACCTCTTTGGAGAGTTTAAGAATTACTTTTCATATGAAGGGATTTCATCCCAGTTGACAGCACCTGGCACTCCGCAATAGAATGGTGTAGTAGAAAGAAAAAATAGAACTCTTATGGAGATGGTAAGGTCAATGATGAGTTATTCAGGTTTACCCGATTCGTTTTGGAGACTCACTATAAAGACATCGACTTATATTTTGAACTTCATACCTTCTAAGTCAGTACCTTCTACTCCCATAAAATTCTAGACCGGGCATAGGCCTAGTTTGAAATATATTCGAATTTGGAGGTGTCCAATACACGTGCTGAAAGGGACGCTGAAAGGGACGCGAGTAAGTTGAAACTGAGGATAAAAGTTTGTTTCTTTGTATGGTATCCCAAGGGAATGAAGGGTGGTCTGTTTTATAATCTTAAGAATCAGAAGGTCATTGTTAGCACCGATGCCCGATTTTTAGAAGAGAATTATATAATAAACCACATGCCCAATAGCAAAATTATTCTGAAAGAACTGAAAAAAAATACCAATAGAACGGAAGAACAAGTTACTGATATTCTATTACCTCGTCGTAGTGAGAGGATTATCGGGACAAGTGCAAATCAAGAACAGGATGCTGATGCACATGGTTCAGATTCTGCACAATGTGTTACTACTAGTACACAGATACAGGTAGTGCCTTGTCATAGTGGGAGGATTGTTCATCAACCAATCAGTATATGTTCTTGGAAGAGTCTTTTGACAAGATCCCAGCAGAACTAGATACGAACCTTGTAAGTACAATGAAACACTTCAGGACAAAGATGCTGATCTTTGGCAAATGGCTATAAATTTAGAGATGAAATTTATGTATTCTAATCAGGTTTGAAAACTTGTAGAACCACCAAAAGAGATAAAACTCGTTAGATGCAAGTGGATCTACATGAGAAAGAGAGCAGTAGACGAGAAGGTTAAAACCTTCAAAGTTAGACTTGTTGCTAAAGGGTTCACTCAAAAAGAAGGGATCGATTATGAGGAAACCTTTTCACCAGTAGCCATGCTTAAGTCTATCCGGATTCTCTTATCCATTACTGCTCATTTCGACTACAAAATCTGACAAATGGATGTCAAGATAGATTTCTTTAACGGAAGTCTTGATGAGTGTATCTATATGATATAACCAGACGGATTCATTGCAAATGGCCAAGAACACATGCTGTGTAAGTTTAAGAGATCTATTTATGGACTTAAACAGGCATCATGGTCTTAGAATACTCAGTTTGATCAAGTCATTAAGTCTTATGATTTTGATCAGAGTTTGGATGAGTCATGTGTGTACAAGAAGCGTGACGAAAGTATGGTGATCATTCTAGTACTTTGTGTAGATGATATCTTGCTCATCGAAAATGATATAGAGGCATTATCTATGGTTAAAGTATGATTATCTAGAAAGTTCGATATGAAGGACTTGGGAGAAGCCAATCACATTCTTGGGATGAAGCTCGTGCGAGAACAAAAATAAAGAATGTTGGACATATTACAAGTAAAGTATACCGATGTTATTTTTGGTCGTTTTAGTATGCAGGATTTCAAGAAAGGATTTCTCCCTTTCAGGTATGAAATGCTCTATGGAAGGATCAGTGTCCCATGACACCTGATGAGATAGAGAAGATAAAGGTAGTTCTTTATGCTTCGACAGTAGGAAGCCTCATGTATGCAATGCTTTGTACTAGACCCGACATCTGCTTTGCCGTTGGCATGGTTAGCAGATATCAGTCTAACCTAGGGTAGGAGCATTGGAATGCGGTAAAAAATATAATCAAGTACCTGAAAAAGACTAAAGATTATATGTTGATTTACCAAGTAGACAGTCTAATACCTATGTGGTGCACAGATTCAGATTTTTAATCAGACATAGAGCTTACATCAAAAGACAACCTTGTAGATTATTTACAAAGAGTTTACTGACTAAGACTTTTGATAGTCATATAGAGGGCATGTAAGTTAGATGTATGGCAACATGATTTTGAGAATAAGTGAGAGATTGTTAAGGTTGGTATATTGAAACCATGTTTTTAGTATTTAATTTTATTTTAACAAAATTAATTTTTTTATTTTAAGAGAATCTTTATGAGCAATGTATGTATATTATTTCTTGATTATGCATGGATGTCTAATATTCTATATAGTATTTAATCTGATGTGTAGAGTATGGCTTACACACAAAAGATCATATTTTAGGTTCTTGCATAATATAAGTTTTATGTTTACAGTTTAGATAGAAATGGACATACTATCGGAACGACTGTAGCACAGAGTTTTTGTAGGCCTGTCTTGGTTACGGGAATAGATAATAGCATCGTCTATTATTCTAATTCTCTGTACTAGTACACTTTGGGTAATTAATTTTATACTGACTATATAAATTAATTCACACCCTAAGATTATTATGAATAGTGCTTATCCTCTTAATTCTGAAATAATTATTGATTTGCAAAAATATAATATTCGTTATTTTGATTCATTAGAGGGTGCGATCTTATATGGGTCTATATTCTCCGTAAGTTAAATAGCGGTATTATTTATATGGCAAATATTAATTATTGACAAAATTCACGTCTCGAAATATTGGGATTGACGATATTCCCTTAAGGAAGCTTATAAGTTTTGACTAGGCCAAACCCTGCAGGTGAATTTGATTATCCTGCGGTCAAATAAGTAAACGAAAGGGTTTAAAGAATGCCAAGATGCCGATTAAATTAAATTATCAGTAATTAAATTTAATTGACAGGTATCAGGAATCTTAACGTGGGGAGAAATGATAAGTATTTAGTAACAAGAGCTCAATGATATATAGTCTTAAGATTATGGGCCAAGTGCAATTATAGTTCTTTAGTGGTGTGAACTGTAATTCAGTGTTTTATGAAATTATAGAAATCGCTGCTGGTTTTTCATAATTGCATATATCACTACGAGGTTTGCTTAATTGTAGAAACTGCTGATACATGTATGTGTTCCACTGGAAGTATTACTCATAATTATTCTTCATGTCCCTACTGTAGCCCTATAAATATGCGAATAGGCTGAAATAGTTTCATAACTTGTCTTCTAAGACTAAAGTTGTTCAGGTTCTGTCGGTACGCATTCTTAATAGATTGCAACTCACCCTACATTCAAGAATCGCATAATGGAATACAGTAGAAGATCTGACAGGAGCTTCAACTTGGATTCAAATCGTAGTTAAAGATTCCACCGGTAAAAATGTATTTTTCAAAATTAACTTTGGATGCACATGTTTTATTTTCATCGTTCGTCATTAAAAGTTTTATCTGCAGCCCATTTTGGTGTTTACCCGCCCAGTTAATTTTTTTCATTAATCATTTGCAAAAACAAAGATTTTGACGGTCTTGCCTCCAGCATTTTTGTATTGTCGTCGTTCCATCACATTGGCGTCGTAGGAGCCCCTCCCTCTTTCTCTCTCTGTGTAAGCCCTAGAACCCTAGTTTTTAGCATAGGGCTAAGAATCTTATGCCTTAAGATGGCGTCAGCGATATTCACAGACTGTTCATTGCCTACGACGACAGTGAGTCGGTTTCTTCCCCTATGCAGAAACAGAGTCAACAGTAGGGTTCTTGATTCTTGCTGGTCGATTCCCCTCGGTTCGCACCTACAAAAAACATTAACCAGCTTAAGACCGTCGCCACCTCCACCAGTCACGCATCAGCTTCACCCTCTGTTCGCACTAGTACTTCTCCTTCATGGTTCCCTTCAAATCCTCTATGTTATTTGTCTATTTGTTTTCTCTCATGGAGCTCGAGTCCAAACTTGGTAATTTTGTATGTCTCAAGTGGTTGGGGTTGGGCTTAATTACTAGTGTTTAGTTGTTTATATATGCACGAGTGATTAGGCTTTTTGTCGATCAAGAGTGTTTCAAAACCATTTTGGAGGAGTAGCATTGTCTACCAAATCGATTCTGTTAGGCTAAAATGGTTCTTTTGAAGAAGTAACTTTTAGATATGTATTTTTTATTTCGGGAAAAAAAGAGGGATAAGGGGAGATTGATGTATGCATTATTCTTCATCAGTTAATATCATTTTGATGATTTGTTGACCCTAATTTTCAAATCTTTGAACCTTCTAAATGCTCCATAGTCTACACAATAATATATGTGAAATTTGTTAAGAATTTATGTAATGCTGTTGTCACAGTTCCAAATAATTGCAACTATTTGTTTTCCTTATATGTGACCTGATTTTTTCTAAACTTACTTTAATGTACTGCTCTAGTTGAGTAAACATTCCTTTCTTTCAAATTTCGGAGCTTTTGGCCTATGGCATCTTGGTGGCTTAGAATGGTTCTTGTTTGTTTTTTCCTGACCTTGGGCAATTTCATATTATCTAAGCTTCTAATACCTACTACCTGTTATTGCGAATAATATTCTTCTCATAGGCTCCTAATTTTCTCTGAAGGGAAAAAGGAAACATTAGAGTTATAGAAAGCACTAAACGGAGCTATTTCAAGAATTATCTCTCCATATAACACTAAACATGCATCTTTAGTGTATAGTTCTATTTCTCATATTATCGTCACTTCTAGCCTCCGAGTTCATGGTCCACTAATTCAATTTATTGCAGCCATGTTGTTGTCATTTTTAACGAACTCCTACTCTTTCTTCTACCCAAAAAAAAAAAAAAGGAATTGTAATGATAAGTTTGATAATCCTTTTCTTGTTGTAGCATAATGCAGGATGCATTTAGACTTGGGCCATATTCTTTTTACTATACTATTAATTGACATTTTGTATGCTATCTTCAACTTGTGGGGGTCTCCACGCTAAGTAATGAGATCATTAGAGTTGATTAAAGTAAATGACAATTAAGGGTCTTTCCAGTGACCTCTTTTTTGTGTTCTAATTATTCTTATGATGATATATGTGTTGAAAAATTGAATCTGTTTTATTATTGGAACTTAAAATTGTTTTTGCTATTGGCATATTTATTGCAAAGATTTCATTTACCATTTGTGACACTAGGTTTACTGAAAGGATTTCACTCACTGGTAGTAGGCAAATATTTTAGTTGGCTTGACTAAACATATATAGATTGATTTTTTTTTATTGAACTTACTTATTATCATTTACTATTAAGTTGTCATTTGCTTTTTGAAGTTTGTGAATTGTGTATTGCAAATAGAGACTTCTCAAAATTTATATTTATACTTGTAGGTAGAGATAAAAGTTGGAGAAATTGTTGGCCGACATGTTACTTGGCGATATTGTAATGTATGTTGCAATTTAATTTTATTAGTTCATGTATATATACGTATATTGTATGATTTAAATATTTATCATATCATAAAAATAATTTTAATTGATTTTCATGTGTTATAGAAAGAAAAAAATTAAGTAATTGTGAGGCAAACAACTAGTGATAGAGTTGGATTATACTTGTTGAAATAAGAAAGATTTATTTTTGGTTGTATTTGTTGAAATTAAAATATTATTTTGAGACATATTTGGTGCACTTTTTAATATGTTTTGATTTGTATTTGATGAATGCGTACTTTTTAAATATTTTGATATGCGACTGAACGGATATGAATATTTTTACTAAGAAAGAATAAGTTGATAACATTTGATGTGTTATAAGAAATGAATGAATATTTAGATACGAATGGATGGATAAATTCATATTTTAATTTTTGCATCGAAATTATTGTCGTCGCTAAAACCAACAGAATTTGCAATAGACATGTATTATGAACACATATTGCGTTGGTATTTTCTCGTCGCAAAAAATATGAATACATTTGCGACGGCACAAGGCCGTAGCAAAAAAATCTAGAGTTTTATATTTAAAATAGTATTTGCGACGGCACCAAATAAGTATATATTTAAAATAATATTTGCGACGGCATTATGCGGTTGCAAAAACATGTTTTTAATAGTATTTGCGTCAGAAAATGGTCGTCGCAAAAAGAATAAATAGTCGTCGCTAACATTTGCGACGGCAATAACATGTTTTGCAATATGCATTTGCGTCGAAAATAGTGCCGTCGCTAAACGTATAAAGCGCCGTCGTAAATGTTGGCGACGACTACGTGCCGTCGCAAAAAACCTTTTGTGACCTAGACAATTGCCTATCCCCATTTGCCGTCGCAATGCCGATGCAAATATGTTTTTGCAACGGCAAGAGTATTATTTACGATGGTATCGAGCCGACGTAAAAACTTCCTTTTCTAGTAGTGTATATTAGGACTAACACACTTAATTAACAGTTTTAAACTTTTAGCTATTCGTAGCTTTCGTTAGGTAGGATTGTTTTGACACTAATTAATTTTTTACTTCAAAAAATAAGAAATAAAGCATTTGACTAATTCCGCAAGGTTAATTTTCTGTTTGGTGTTTGACAATTTTGAGCCATTTTTTAACCAGCTCCATCTAGTTCACTCATTGCTGGGATAACAATTATACTATTCTTCCTCTCCAAGTGCATCCATTATACTATTCTTAGTCTCCAAAATCTCAATGATGACTCCATATTGCATTTGGGTGTTTGGCAAAGCTTCTCCGGCTAGATTTTAGTTTTTTATTATTAATTTTATTTATTTTTCTATTTCAGCAACAACCGTTCACATTATTGACTTATAAAAAATACTTACGAATTACAATCGGCTATGTATCAAAATAATTATAAAAGAATTTTGCTATGAGCACAAATTTGGAGACATCACTTTCACATAAGTGAGTTTTACATAATTATGGGAGCCATCTCGTATAAAAAAATATATATTCAAATTTGTGCTCAAATATCGTGCACTTTAACATTTTTCACTAAAAAAATCTCTCAATTACTAATAACATATACCAATAAGATAATGACAATTATCATCGTTCCCATACTACCTCAAGTTTTATATTAGTTTAACATTACTCTTCCTTATTTTACAACTATATCATACACGTCTATTACATATGCATCTACACATATCGCGTGTGCATAGTATATATATAATATTTGTGCTGTGTGTAATATTATTTATTATATAAAAATACTAAAAGAAAGCCCACATAATAAAAATAATTACAAAATAAATTACTAAAATAAAATGTGTTAACTATGAAGTATGATAGTTTAAGAATAATGAGATGTGAAAATAAAAGATTAAAAATAATAAAAAAAGAAAAGAGTGGGTTTTGAAATAAATATTATGATCGGTTTCAAGAGACCAATGTATGATGCTTCCTTTTCATAATAGTCGT
>JAOTRH010125887.1:0-14540 GCA_034768845.1 Heliamphora exappendiculata
CTTTGTTTCAAGATTATTTTGTAGCAAATCATGTTTAGGTAGTTTTGTATCTTTAGCATTCCATTCTTTTAACCAAAGCATGTTAGCTTAGGATGTTTAAACAATATTGTATGTGGGTGTGTACCATGTATCCTTTAGTTAGAAATTGCATGCCATAGGACTTATGATTTTATTTTTTCATGTGTTTTAATTTGGAGAGCTATGTAAATATTTTATGTATTTTTTATATTTGATTTTGGATGTTCTCTCTTTGCCTCAACATTCTTTATTTGCATGCATTTGATAAATTCTATTAAAAAACCAATGATTATTAGTAGAGGCCAACCTTACGGTTGGGAGAACGGGGTGTCTAACACCTTTCCCGATTTGTACTTTAGCCCCCGAACCCTTTTTCTCTGGTTTACGTTTTAAAGATCAGTGGCTATTTTGATTTTTCTTAGTTTTTCTCAAAAATTAAGTGGCGACTCCATTTTTAATAAAAGGGGTTTTCAAAATTTGGTTTTAAAGGTGTTTAAAATTTTTTTCAAAACATCTTTGCCTTCCCTTATTTTTGACCCCTAAATCCCAACGCCACAGTATTTTCTGGCGACTCTGCTGGGGACTGATTTATAAAATCAAATAAGAGGGTTAGACTTGAAAACATCATTGGTTCTTAATAAAAAAATTTACTTGCATTTTTTCATGCATATGCATTGTTCTTCAAACCCCCTGCCTGGTCGACCTGATGCCCTGAACGTTAATCCGTTTCGGGGATTGTTGGGGAGACGGGCAACCCTTACTGACTGTATGCTATCATAGGTGCAGTAAAAGAGTTCAGGCGTACTGTTTGACCATGTCCTGCACCACTCCAGGCATGGGAGGTATATACCCGGCTCTATTCAGAAGGTACCCTGTTCAAATTAACCAAACTCGGCCTTTTGCATATAGTGAACTTAGACCCCCCAGTTAGGTGCTGCTAACCCTAGTAGGACTATGTGTTTTCTTTTTTGTATGTTTTGATTGTATTTTGTTAGAATTATTATGTTCGGATTAAGCTAATCCTTTTTCTGGGATCGGCCCGAATTTTCTGTTATCCTTTGTAAAAGTTAGTTTCTCCTTCGGGTTCTTATCCGAATCTTGTCTTTTCACCATATTTGGCCTTCACATAAGTAGTTTTCTTCTCGGGGACATGCCCATATTTTGTTTGGACACCTTTAAAGTAGTTTTTCTCTCATCTGGGTTCTTCTTGGATTAACAGTTTCTCTCGATTGTTGTATTAGGTTTGCTTCCTTTGTTATACCTATGAGAGCTGGTCGTGCGATCCTGCCGTTATGCTACCCATCTTTCATCATAATCTTAGAGAGTTAGATCTATTTCTCTGTCATAGCGCTGTCCGTTTTCCTTTAGAATCATAGGTCAAACCAGTCTTTTGAGGGTTAGAACTGTTGTCTTACCAGAACGTCATCCGTTTAGATAAAACCTTTCTTCTAGAATTTGGTCGATCTACCCCCTTTTGGTTCTCATTCTGGGTTTTCAAATGTTTAGTTGTTATACTGGTAGTATAAGCTCGACAAGGGCATTATTTCAGTTTTAGCTGTTCTGGGGTATCTAGGGTATTTGATATCAATTGTCTGAAACTTGCTATTCTACTTGTGAGATCCAGGTTTCTCTGCGGGATTACCATTGGGCCAAGAAAAGTACAATCAATACGTGTCTGGAAAAGATCAGTGACAGGAAGACTTTGTAAGATATCTGAACGGCTGACTAAGTCAATTAATATGGCAAAAAATGAGATGAATCTAGCAGCCCTAATGAGGACGATTACTGATATACAAAAAGCCGTAGAGCAACAGACCCAGGCTCAAGTGCAATGTCAGGCACAGATTCGGGCAATTCAGGGTATCCCTATTGCGAACGGACAACCAAATGAAGCAAACGAGAATGGAGAAAACTTTTGGAATGACAATCAAATCCCCGATGAATCACAAGTTGTCCCACCACCACCACCACCACCACGGAACCCCCGTCAAGTAATAGTTGAGGAGGAAAACACTACACAGTTTAAAGAATCTGCACTGATTGAGAAGATCGATAGGATGAAAAAGGTCCTCATAAAACCTAAGAGAGTTGAGGAATACATGCTCGATGTAGGGGGACTTTGCCTGTTCCCAGATGCGAAGTTGTCGAAAAAATTTAAAATGCCGGACATGGAAAAATTTGACGGAATCGGAGATCCCAGAATTTATCTCCGAATGTACATCGGTACCTTATCACCAATGGAGATTGATGACCAGTTGATGGCTCAGCTCTTTCACCGATCTCTTTCTGGGGCAGTCCAGAAATGATTTCTCTCTCTTGATGTAGCCAAAACCAGAACTTTAGAAGACATCGTAACAATTTTTATCAGCCAGCATAGTTATAACGTCCAACTGGATGTAACTACCCGAGAGCTTGAAACAACTCTACAGGAGAACAGGGAATCTTTTGTGGACTTCCTGACCCGTTGGAGGGGAAAAGCTGCAAAGATGACAAGCAAGCCCTCTGAAAAGGAGCAAGTCCATATCGTGGTAAAGAATCTGTAACTCCCCTTGAAACGCTATCTGATTACACAACCGCTCTTCACATTCAAGCAGTTATTTGATGTCGGGATTCAGATAGAAGACGCAATCCAATCCGATAACATTGAGAAAATAGAACCCAGTCAGAAACCACCACGAAGGAATTTCCCTGCAACCAAAATCCATCCGCTGCTAGCTCGGGCGAGGTGAACCTTTTAAATCCTTCTTCTTCCACCCATCTAGCAAACAGCCTTCAGCAGTCAGATAATGGCCAACAGCAACAAAAGACGAGGAGGGTCTTCACTCCCCTCAATATTTTCTTATCCACCGCCTTGAATCGACTTGTCGAGAAGGGGCTCATCAAGCCATTGGACCTCATGCCTGTTCCTGACCCACTTCCTTTGAGGTACAATGCCCCCCAATATTGTGCCTTCCACCAAAGCCACGGGCACTTAACTGACAAATGTATGAGGCTCCACCATGAGATCCAGAATCTCATTGACAACAAAGTGATTCCTCCTCCATCAGCAACTCCAAAGCCAAATGTTACTACTAACCCATTGCCAAATCATGCTAGGCAGGCTGGGGTCAATTGTGTGACTTTGGGACAGTCTGAAGACCCGAATTAGTTTATTTGTTCAGCACACCTACCACGCCCGTCTGTTCCACCTATCGAGGATTCGATAAGTTGTTCATTCGTGATGATTAGAGGCAACCGAGACAGAATAAAAGAATAAAATGATAATGCTTGGGAATGGTATTGACCCATGATCCGGGTTTACCAACATGAGAAAGAGGAGCATAACGAGGTGAATGATTGGCCGTTGGATTATCCAACTAGACCTTATGGGTTTGGTCATGAACTTGATGGAATCACACTTTCCCAACTTTTTGAGGAAGAAATACATGTTGACGACATGCAATCCTATTGGCTAGTCAAGGTTGTGTTGAAATCTAATGGGACCGAATGGACCAATTTTTGGGCCGCTCGTGAACAGCAAGTAAATTTTATTGAAGAGGACATCTGGGAAGAAATCGATAACACGTGGGCTATCGAAGATGATCAGGAAAGATAAAAAAGGGCATCCATTAGTGACTTAAATGACTTGTGGGCATTTGAAAACCCTCTGCATGAGATAAGAAGACTGATAATGTCATGCCTGGCTTATGGGACCCTAAAGATGGCGTGGAGCACCTTACCCGAAGTGGAAGACATTTTAAGCCAGCTCAGCTAGAGAAAGGACAGCCAAATGGAAAAAAGAAGGAGATAGAGCAAGAAGAGGAAGATGATGCTGTACTGAGACAATTGAAAAAGACACAGGCCAATATCGTATCTCGGGAATGTCAATGGCTTCACACAAGCACAGACAAGCTATTTTGAAAGTGTTGAATAAGGCCAGTGTCCCAATAGATGCAACCCCTGAGCAGCTTATTGGACTTATTCTGCCAACCGCCGAACCAAAAGTCATTTTTTTTTTCTGATAAGGATTTGCCCGCTGAAGGAAAAAGTCATAACAAGCCACTCCACATCACTGTCAAGTGCTTGGAAAAGTGGGTCCCGGTGACCCTTATTGATAATGGATCTGATTTGAACTCTATCCGTTGAGAACAGCCGTCTACTTAGGGATAAGGCCAGACCAGTTCACTCCCTGCAATAAAGGAGTGCGGGCCTATGAAAACACGAGAAGGGATGTGCTATGACTGGTGTCATTTGTCGTTTCAGTAGGACCTCTGAAAACCTCAGTTGAATTTCACGTGCTAGATGTGTCGGCCTCCTTCAATCTGCTGCTGGGCAGGCCGTGGCTACATGACCCAAATATTCAAGCAGTACCGTCTACCCTTCACCAGAAACTGAAATTAATAAAGGATGGGGTAGTTTTAACCATTCATGGAGAGGACAATATTCACCCTCCGAAAGGAGGAGAGGGCACGACTCTACTAGAAGTCCAACATAGTGAAGATGATGTGTTGCTTAGTGGTTTTTGGTTCGACGAAGTACAGGCTGTTCAAACGCTGATGAATGAGGAAGAAAGGTATGTCAACCTGAAGGCTGTAGCCATGATGAGAAAAATATCCTTCCCCGGTATGGGATTAGGGCGCAAGCAGCAGGGGATTTCGGAACCCATTCAAGTATTGCCGACTTCGCACCGTTTTGGTCTTGGGTATGAGCCAACGGAAGAAGATCTGGAAGGGCCTAGAAGGAGACGAAAGGCCAATTATTCTGGGACACTCAATGGATACTTCATCAAGGAAGGGAAAGACTTTCCGTATTGTGGCTTTCTAGAACCATGGATTGATGAAGAAACCAATCAAAAGCTGCCTGCGTTAGAGATCTTTTTCAGCCACCAATTGTCCGACACATAGGAGGAAGAAACGATGGAAGAAGAGAAGAAAGGAAAGAAGGTTCAGAAAGAGGATTGGGCAGACAAACTCGACGGTACCGACCTGGGAATGCTGTTCCACGAGAAGATGACTCAGCTGCACATAAATGAATCGGACTGTTACACGATGGGTTTCAGCGCATCGGCCGACTGTTCCCGGCTCATTGTTGGCGCCGCCCCAAAGGAAGTAAAGAACTGGACCGTCGAGTCTGATGATGTGCACTTTGTCTGTCCCGAGTCTGGGACCGAGTCTGAGTCTGTAATCGAGGAAACATTTGTTGGTGCTCCCCTTTCTTCCTTTGCTATCGAGTTTGTAATCCCCGCTCTTTTTAATGAAATAAACGAAATTTTCGGTTACTCTGCTTTGTTTGATTTATTTCATACACTTTCTGACAATTTTGAATTCGACAGGAATGTCCCTGAAGAAATAAAACTTTTAATAAAAAGAGAAGAAGAAATGCGTGCCCAACCAACAATTAAAGAAATTTTGTCAATAAATATGGGTAATGAAAATAATCTGCAAAATGTCCAAATTGGCTATTCTTTGTCCTTAGTTGAATAAGAACAATTAATAACTTTATTAAAAGAATTCAAAGATGTGTTTGCATGGTCTTATGAGGATATGCCCATAATTGATCTCGACATCGTCCAGCACCTATCCCTCTATACCCCGATGCTAAATCGGTCAAACAAAAATTAAGACGCATCCGACCAGAATTGGCTCTGAAAATCAAAGAAGAAGTTGCCAAACAGATCAACGTTGGATTCCTAATGGTAACTGAGTATCCGAAATGAGTAGCCAATATAGTGCCAGTTTTAAAGAAGGACGGCCGCATCCAAGTCTGCGTGGATTTTTAGGATCTCAACAAGGCTAGCCCAAAAGATGATTTTCCGTTGCCACACATCGACGCCTTGGTAGATAGTACAGCGGGGCATGCCTTGCTATCATTCATGTAGGATTTTTTCAGGTACAACCAAATTTTGATGGATCCCGAAGACAGAGAGAAGACGACATTTACCACGCCTTGGGGCACTTATTGTTATCGTGTGATGCCGTTTGGTTTAAAGAATACAGGGGCGACCTATCAAAGGGCTGCCACTACCTTATTACATGACATGACACACAAGGAGGTCGAAGTGTACGTGGATGATATGATAGTCAAATTCAAGGATCGGGAAGGCCACGTCACAGCACTGCGAAAGTTCTTTGAAAGGATCTGAAAGTACAAGATGCGGCTTAACCCGCAGAAGTGTGCATTTGGAGTCATTGTCGAAAAAATACTCAGAATTATGATCACTCAACGAGGCATTGAAGTCGACCCTTCGAAAATCAAAGTAATTTTGGAAATGCCTCCTCCGAGGATCGAGCGAGAAGTCAGGGATTTTCTGGGAAAGATCCAATTTATCAGTCGCTTCATCGCTAAATTGGCAACCACTTGTGAGCCGCTCTTGCGTCTATTGAAGAAAGGAGTTGAACTTGAATGGGATCAGAAATGCCAAGACGCCTTTGCTGTCGTACTACAGTACTTACAAAATTCTCTTATTCTAGCTCCTCCCGAACCTGACAAGCCACTGATCCTCTATTTATCAGTGACTGATTCAGCTATGGGATGCATGCTTGCACAATAAGGTGAAACTGGAGTCGAAAAAACCGTCTACTACTTAAGCAAAAAGATGACCGGGTCAAAAATACGGTGCACGCCGTTGGAGAAGACGTGTTGGGCCTTGGTTTGAGCTTCCCGAAAACTAAGGTACTACATGTTATCTTTCACAGTAAACATCATCTCTCGGATGGGCCCGTTGAAATATATGTTCAAAAAACCGACACTAACAGGAAGGCTGGCCCGATGGTTGCTGCTATTATCCGAGTTCGATCTCCAATATGTCACCTGGAAGTCAGTCAAGGGCATAGTAGTGGCAGAATTTTTGGCTGATCAACCAGTTGAAGGGGATAAAGACACGAAATTCCAGTTTCCTGACGAACAACTAATGAAAGTTGGGGATGATAAATAGACTCTATATTTTGATGGCGCATCCAATCATATCGCTATAGAATAGGAGTCCTTCTTGTCACCCCCGATGATTCGCATGTTCTGTTGTCCCTAAAACGTAATTTTGAAGTCACCAACAATCAGGCTGAGTATGAAGCATGTTTAGTGGGATTTGCGGCAGCCTTAGAACTAGAGGCAAGGAAACTGGAAGTCATTGGAGACTCAACATTGGTAGTTTCGCAAGCAATGGGAGAATGGAATGTCAGGGATGTAACCTTAATTCTCTACCATCAAGAACTGGAGAGGCTGATGTCGTGCTTTGAATAAGTAATCTTCACCCATGTGCTAAGATTGCAGAACAAGTTCGCCGATGCACTGGCCACCCTAGCATCCATGATTAACATACCACCCGGAGTTCATATGAGACCTTTGATAATTGAGCAGAAAAGGAAGCCGGCATATGGGATGACAGCCGCTACCGAAGAAAGCACTAACGAACTTCTTTGGTATTTTGACATTCAAAATTTCATAGAGAAAGGAGAATATCCCAGGTTTGCCAGTAAAAAGGACAAACGGGCGATACGACGACTATCTGCGCAGTTTTTATTTGTGGTGGTAAACTATACAAGCGAGGACATTCTAGGGTCAACAAGCTGTGTGTAAACACTGAAGAGGGTCAAGAACTGATGAAGGAAATCCACGCATGAGTTTGTGGGCCACACATGAGCGGAAATATGTTAGCCAAGAAGATCCTATGACAATGGTACTTTTGGATGACGATGGAAACAGATTGTATTCAGTTTGTGCGGAGGTGTCATAAGTGCTAGATTCACGCAAACCTCATGCACGTCCCCCCGTCTCAGCTATTTAATCTGACATCACCATGGCCGTTTTCAGTATGGGGCATCGATGTGATTGGCAGAATAACACCGAAGGCATCTAATGGACACGAGTTTATCTTAGTGGCCATTGACTATTTCACCAAGTGAGTGGAAGTAGCTTCCTACTCAGTATTGAAGGCCTCCCACGTCGCTAAGTTTATCAAGCAAAATATCATTCGTCGGTACGAATTCCCCCACGAGGTCATTTCGGATAATGGCTCACATTTTCAAGAAATATCGGATAGTGGCTCATAAGTCCTTGCCATATCGGCCGAAAACCAACGGAGCAGTCGAGGCAGTGAACAAGAACATCAAAAAAATTCTGCAAAAGACAATCAACTCACACAAAGATTGGGCAGAGCATCTACCATTTGCACTATGGGGATACCGAACGTCGATCAGAACTTCAACTGGAACTACGCCATACTCTTTGGTGTATGGGACGGAAGCTGTTCTTCCCATTGAGGTGGAAATCCCTTCACTAAGAGTGATGGCAGAGGCCAGTATTCCAGAGGTAGAATGGCAGAGAAACCAGATAGAGGAATTGCTTTTGTTTGATGAAAGAAGGCTGCAAACTCTATTTCATGTACAAGGTTACCAAAGGAGGATAGCCCGAGCGTTCAACAAAAAGGTCAAGACTCGAGATCTCAGAGAGGGAGATCTGGTTCTTAAGGAAATCAAAGCTCCTATCTTCGATCCAAGGGGCAAGTTCAAGCCAAACTGGTCCGGACCGTTTCCCATTAAAACCATCATGACCGGTGGTGCAGTCATTATTATGGATCTGGATGACACTGTATTCTCCACTCCATTAAACCTTGATCAACTCAAGAAGTACTATCCCTTAGGTAAAAATAAAGATAAAAGAAGAGCTCGCTAAGTTGAAAACCAAAAAGGCGACTCAGGCAAAAATTAGAGCAGCCCGCAAGGTCAAAAACCCGAAAGGACGACCTTGGCAAAAGTTAGAGCATTACAAAAGGAGAATGTCAATACCTGAGTAAAAACCGAGCCCGAACTACGTTAAGGCCTGATTCCATTTGTTTTGGGATATGTAGACAGCTTATTTAAGAAGTCCGACCACTTTCTTTGTTTGTAACCGTCCTTCAATCTGAGTAAGACCAATGCAAATTAATTCTTGAATTTTGATAATAAAGTCATTAAAGCTTTGGATAAATTCGAACCATCTTAAACATAAAGTGGAAAGTTTTTTCATTACTACAGACAAGACTACAAAGTTCTTAAACAAAGGGAGGACACACAAGTCCCAAACTCTACAAACAAAATAAAAGAAAATTATAAAATTTTCAAAACAAAGCAAAGGCCCTCAAATTCTCCTCCTTTTCGCCACTTTTTTCCCCTCTTCTTTGTCTTTCTTCTCCCTATCTTGTGTCAACCATGTCTTGTATTCAGCAGAAAGATCAGGACACTGCAACTTGTACATCTCCATCAATGAGCGAGATGGCCAGGCATCCCGGTACTGTGCTAGAAAAGGAGCTCGCAGTGCAGAAGAAAACAGATGGCCTCGAATACTGGGAAATATGATCTGATTTCGCCCGAATTGCCGCATAATCCTGTGAGGATAGTAGAAAGTAGTCTAAGACAGACCAACAAGCAGCACACCAGGATGATCCATAGTAGTCAGAGTCATAGCAGGAATACGCCACCAAGGGCACTGCTAGGTAATGTCTGAACCAGTCAGAGAGGAAAGATATTGTCGCCAAGATGCCTCAGTGTCACATAGCAGATAACGCGGACGGTAAAGGAATGCAGCGGCATTGTGTCTATCAGTATGAGGTTTCTGTATAAGGTTCACCTTCTCCATCAGCCAGATCTACGGCAATAGTTAGAACAATAAGAGAAAGGCTTTACAATATAACAGAGAACTTGATATAAAGAAAGATGTTAAGATCACTTGGAGAGGTAAGGGGCTGCCAGCAAAGGTGGTGGTTTCGCCACGATGAACAGCGTCCAAGCCCAACAGTGTTTCAGCTAAAAACAGGGGCACGAAATCTTTTCCCATCCACATTTGGCCAGCAATGTGAACTAGCACACAACTAACCCGCCCATCGAAAGGGATAAGTAGATACCGGGAAAGGAGGCAGAAACAAAGTGCATAACGGTGCTGCAGCTGAAAGTCTAGATCGTTGAGGTCACCAGTAAGATGAAATCTCTCAACAAGCCTAGAGATGTCAAGTCAGTCACCCGAGGTCAGAAGGGATGCCTCCATCCGGGATAAACCACAAAAATGCATCACCTGCCGCCGAACTGAGAGAAAGGGATTAGGAACGACAACAGAACCTTGCAAAACCAAGTCCAAAATAGCAGCAAACTCTTCTACAATGAGACAGAGTTCTTCGAGGCCAAACCGAAAGACATGGGACTACGGATCTCACAATTGTGCAGCAGCCCTCAGTAAGGGTTTGTTAATCTTCACGGCCCTCAGTGAGAAAAGGGAATTCAAGCCAAATGGGGTAAAGTTCAAACGTTTGATATGGGAGAGTGTTTCGATCCATAGAGAAAGAGGAGAAGCCATCTGAGCCCGAGCAACAGCAAATGGGGCCTTCAGTGCTATATTTATAAGGTAGAAAAGGGCGAGAAATCGAAATTTCAACTCTCAGTCTCTCATCTTCTTCATCAGCGCGAGGCTGAACCAGAGTCCCGGCTGTGCCGATTTTGCCGAAACCCCACAACATACAAAAAGAATGGCAGTAAGATGATCAATTAGCATACGGCATACCTTCCGGATCCAACAAAAAAGAAAAATGAGAGAAGAATCAAAGCAAGTCGACGATCGGCAATGCTGTGAGATCTAGATTCCGAAAATATAAAAAAAATCGCCACAAATGGAGATGTAGATCTGAGTAAAACTAAAAATTGACTAGATCTGTTACTCCTTGGAGTGTTTCTTAGATGTATAGACATAATAATGGAGAAAGAATGGACAAAAATTGAAAATCGAGACCCATTTCAGAGCGCACAATGTCAAGCTCCGCTTCCTTACAGCGTAACGGCCCGTTACGGGCTGAAATCACCGTTACACTACCAAAACCACCGTTACAGTAACCGTAACGGCCATTACGGCTGTGAAATCCGGTAGCACCGCTATAGCGGCCGTATCGCGACTCGGTCTATGCCGAAACTATTACGTAACAGTAACGGCCGATTTTTGAAACCATGCATTTACTTGATGCACCGTAAGTCTGAATGCTTTGAGAAATTCAAAGAATTCAAGGCGGAGGCGAAGAAGGGTTTAAGGACTACTTGTCATCAGAGAGAATTACATCCTAGTTGACTGTACCTGGCACTACACAGCAGAATAGTGTAGCAGAAAGAAATAATAGGACTCTTATGGAGATGGTAAGGTCAATGATAAGTTATTCAAGTTTACCACATTTGTTTTGGGGACTCGCTTTAGAGACAGCGACTTATATTCAGAACATGGTACCTTCTAAGTCAGTACCTTCTACTCCCATAGAATTGTGGACCAAGTGTAAGCCTAGTCTGAAACACGTTCGAATTTGGAGGTGTCCAGCACATGTGATGAAAGGGAACGCGAGTAAGTTAGAATCGAGAAAGGAAGTCTGATTCTTTATGAGATGTCCCAAGGGAATAAAGGATGGTCTATTTTATAATCATAAGGATCAGAAGGTCATTGTTAGTACAAATGCCCGATTCTTGAAAGAGAATTATATCATGGATCACAGGCCCAATAGCAAAATTATTCTGAAAGAACTGAGAAGAAATACCGGTAGAATAGAAGAGGAACCACAAGTCACTAATATTCCATTACCTCATTGTAGTGGGAGGATTATCGGAACAGGTACAAATCAAGAACAGGGTGCTGATGCACAGGGTTCTGATTCTATACAGCATGTTACTGTTAGTACCCAGACACAGGTAGTGCCTTGTCATAGTGAGAGGGTTGTTCATCAACCTGATCGGTATATGTTCTTGGGAGAGTCGTTTGACAAGATCCCGGTAGAACTGGATACCGAGTCCTATAACTACAATAAAGCACTAAAAGACAAAGATGCAGATCTTTGGCAAAGGGCTATGAATTCAGAGATAGAATCTATGTATTCCAATCAGGTCTAAGAACTTGTAGAACCACCCGAAGGGATAAAATCAATCAAATACAAGTGGATCTACAAGAAAAAGAGAGGAGTAGACGGGAAGGTTGAAACATTCAAAGCTAGGCTTGTTGCTAAAAGGTTCACTCAGAAAGAAGGGATCGATTATGAGGAAACCTTTTCGCCAGTAGCGATGCTTAAGTCTATCCGGATTCTCTTATCCATTGCTGCACATTTCGATTACGAAATCTAGCAAATGGACGTCAAGATAGCTTTCCTTAACGGAAGTCTTGACGAGTGTATCTACCAGATAGATTCATTGCAAAGGGCCAGAAGCACATGCTGTGCAAGCTTAAGAGATCCATTTATGGAATTAAACAGGCATCGAGGTCTTGGAACACTCGGTTTGATCAAGCTATGAAGTCTTATGGTTTTGATCAAAGTCCGGATGAGTCCTGTGTACAAGAAGCGTGACGGAAGCGTGATTATCTTCCTAGTATTTTATGTAGATGATATCTTGCTCATCAAAAATGATGTGGGGGCATTATCTACGATTAAAGTATGGTTATCTGGACAGTTCGATATGAAGTATTTGAGAGAAGCCAGTCACATTCTTGGAATCAAGTTTATGCGAGATCGGAAACAAAAGATGTTGGGCTTATCACAAGCAAAGTATATCGATGATATTCTTACTCGTTTTAGCATGCAGGATTCCAAGAGGGGTTTCTCCCTTTCAGGCATAGAATCACTCTATCCAAGGATCAGTATCCTAGGACACCTGATGAGATAGAGAGGATGAAGGCGGTTCCTTATACTTCGGCAATAGGAAGCCTCATGTATGCTATACTTTGCACTAGACCCAAAATCTTCTTTGTCGTTGGCATGGTTAGCATATATCAGTCTAATCCAGGGCAGGAGTATTGGACTACGGTAAATAATATAATCAAGTACCTGAAAAAGACTAAGAATTATATGTTGGTTTACCAGGCAGACATTCTAGTACCTTTGTGGTACACAGACTCAGATTTTCAGTTAAACATAGTGCTTGCATCAGGAGATAACCTTGCAGATCCTTTACAAAGAGCTTACCAGCTAAAACTTTTGATAGTCATGTAGAGGGCATGGGATTCATAAGTATGACAGCATGGTTTTGAGTATAAGTGGGAGATTGTTAGGGTTAGTATACTGAAAACCATGTTTTTAGTATTTAATTTTATTTTTAATAAAATTAATTTTTTATTTTATGAGAATCTTTATGAGTAATGTATGTATATCATTTCTTTGATATACATGGATGTCCAATATTCTGTATAGTATTTAATCTGGTGTGTAGGGTACGGCTTGCAGACAGAATATCAGATTTTAGGTTCTTGCAGAGAATATAAGTTTTATATTCATTGTTTAGATGAAAATAGACATACCATCGGTACGACTGTATGACAGACTTTTTGTTGGCCTGACTTGGTTACGAGTAACAGATAATAGTATCATCTATTATTCTGACTCTCTGTGCTAGTACACTTTGTGTATTGAACTGGACATTTAGAGTAATTAATTTTGTACTGATTATATAAATTAATTCACACCCTAAGTTTATTATGAATAGTGTTTATTCTCTTAATTCTGAAATAATTATTGATTTGTATAAATTTAATATTCGTTATTTTGATTCATTAGAGGATGCGATCTTATATGGGTCTATATTCTCGATAAGTTGGATAGCGATATTATTTATATGACAAATATTAATTATTGGTGGAATTCACGTCCCAAAGATCGGGATTGACGATATCCTCTTAAGTATACTTATAAGTTTTAACTAGGCCAATTATCCAGCGGTCAAATAAATTAAGCGGAAGGGCTTAAGGAATATCAAGATGCCGATTAAATTAAATTGTCAGTAATTAAATTTAATTGACGGGTATCAGGAATCTTAACGTAGAGAGAAATGGTAAGCATTTAATAACAGAAATTCAATGCAAGAAGGTCTTGAGATTATGGGTCAGAGTGCAATTATAGTTCTTTAGTAGTGTGAACTGTAATTCTGTATTTTATAAAAATTGCAGAAACCGTTGCTGGTTTTTCATAATTACAGATACCTCTATGCATCTTTCTTTAATTACAGAAATCGCTGGTAGATATTTATGTTCCACTGGAAATCTTACTCATAATTACTCCCCAGGTCCCTGCTGTAACCCTATATATACGCGGGTAGGCTGAACCAGTTTGAGATTGATACATCATATATAAGATAGTTCATATCTCATATATCATATATGACATTATTTGTCTTTCAAAACTTAAATATATCGGGGTTCTACCGGCACGGATTCTCGGAGGATCGTAGCTCACACTACGTTCGAGGATCGCGTAAGGGATTACAGTAAAAGATCTGACTGAAATTTCAACTCTGAATCAAATCGTAGTTGAAAATTAGATCAATAAAATGTATTCTTCTAAATTAACTTTGGTTGCACGGGTTTATTTTTTATCGTTCGACGTCAAAATTTTTATCTAGAGCCCGTTTAGGCGTTTGCATGTTCAGTTAATTTTTTATCGAAAATCGTTTTACAACAATAATAATCTTGGCAATATTGCCTCCAACAATTACGTACTGTCATTCAAAAGAACCTGAAAAATTAGGAGGATTGTTTACCATTCATAGAGTTTGCATATAATCGGA
>JAOTRH010125898.1:0-14540 GCA_034768845.1 Heliamphora exappendiculata
CTGAAAAAATAGTTAATTTTGTAAATTTTTTTAATTCACATGTATCTTTTTCGTTATCTTTTATTTAAATTAAGAGTGAGCAACGAAAATATTTAAACTTTCTTAATAATTAAAAAATTATTTATTATTTAAAATTAATTTTATAATTAAATTATGTTAAATAAGTACGAGTAATTGCCAGTGTATTACATATGTACATGTGTGACATATTTTTTAATGACAAATACTAACAGGTGTCCCTGAAGTACAAGTTAAGGTGCCATTAGAATAACACTTTAGATGCAATAAATATATCTATATTCATTAGTTGTATTTATAAGTACTCACAAATTATTATTTTTCACTACCATTTTTTAAATTATATCTAAATTCATTAATTGTGTTTATAGGTATTCACAAATCATTATTAATAAATGCTGGAATGAGTAGTAAAAAGTATAATTAAAGTATTTAAAGAACTTTTAACTTGTGCCCCAGGAACACCTATTAGCGGACTGTTTTTTAATTTTTTGATTAAAAATCTATCTCTTTTTCGTTCGTTCTAATGGGAGGAATCCAAAAGATGCATTTTTTTTATTTTCTCAGGTTTTCTTTTATATTTTGGTCAGTTTTTTTATATATATTTTTTTACTAATTTCAATAAAAGAACTTATAAACGTATAATAATTTGATAAAATAATAAAAATAAAGCTATTTTGTATTATTTCCCAAGTTGAATAAAAGCTAAAGGAAAAGTAAACTGTTGAATGCAATGAAAGAGTTCTTTGGGTGATGATGATAACTGAAAGGGCCGAAAAGAAAGGCAGAAAAAGAATAATTAATTAATCTTTGCTTATGACCGAACCACAATCAATGGCAAAATTAATGATCTGTTAATATGATTTGCCCATACTACCGACTACCTGCCCTGACTACACTTTAAAAAGCCTCACGAGTAGGGGATTTTATGGAGGGGATATTTTAGGGGTCAGATTGGGTTGGCTTTTAAGCTTGCGCTTGGATTAGCATTTTTTTTAAGATTTTTTTTTATTTTTTGATTTTTTTAATAAAAAAGTATATATAAAAATATTTTTAAAAAATTAACTGAGATCAAACAAGTAAATTTTTTAAAAAACTTTTAAACAAAAAATTTCTAAAAAAACTAGCCCAAACATAGACTAATTCATCGACCAATCATGTGCATTTTATTTTTAATTTTTTCACTTGCAATTTTTCAATGAGTTTGGTAAGGATGGTAATGGGACGAACCTCGAGCTGGGATGGAATTGGGGATGAGATCCTCCTTTTCCGTTTCCTATTTAATTGGAACATAGACATAAGAAAATATTATAGAAATAATGAGAAACGGGACATGGATTGAGATATTTTGGAAATAGCTTTTAAAGTTTAAAAGAGTGATGTTAATAAAAATTATAAATAATATAATAAATAAAAAATAGTAATTGATGAATTAATATAACTAAAAATACAAAATGTAACAAATTGAAAAGAAAATTTAAAAATAAATACAATACTTTAATATTTTAGATTTATTATATTTATAAAATATATACTTTATATATATATATATATATATATTAATATTTAAAAAATATTTATTTTATATAATCAATGGCGAGGCAGAGAGAGAGAAAAGAGCTAGGAAAAGCAAATACTGCCCCTATTTTGTTTGCTATCAGGGACAGAAAAAATCGGTACAGGTACATAGCGGGGTCGGATAAATTACCATCCTTAGAATTAGGTGATTTTAGACCTATGAGTTTGATGGGTTCATGGGTGTGGATGATTCGGTTTGACCGTTTGAACTTGTCTATTTTGAAGTTCTTTTTGTTGAGTTCGTTCTAATTTTTAACTAATTATAATAGTTTTTTAACTAAAAAAATTATCTTTAATAAATTAAAAACTTAAAAGATGGTAAATTTGTTAATTAAATTACACATAGACCCAAATAATATAGTTTTGATACAAAAAAATTAAAGTAATAGACAACTTAATCTTGTAATAAATCTAAAAGTTTATAAAATTATATATTTCTTGGTTAGTATTGGGTTTGGCAGGTGACTATACTCAAAACTTGTAATTCGATCATAACTCATAGAAAAAATGTTTGAGAAACTCGTCACCTAACTACGTTATAAGCAAAACCTTTCATTATTATATTGGTTGAATTGGATTGAGCGATTTAAACGGATTAGATCAATCCATTAACACGCCTACTCGCAAGAATAGTATGAGCTTAATTAATAAGAGGCTTTCAGTCAAAAATTTTAAAAAATAAGTTTTAACACATAAAGTTCATTAAGAAAAACTTTAATGCGCAAAGTTCTATTGCGTAATTTGTCCCGAAAATACCATGTAAATAGTTAAATTTACCTATTTTTCATAACAAACAGATAAATTTATCTGTTTGCATATTTATACATAACAGATAAATTTACCTATCTGCTTATTTATGCTTAACAGATAAATTTATTTGTTTATATTATCTGTGTTAATATGTAAACAAATAAATTTATCTGTATTCTTTATACATGTTTTGAAAAGATACAGATAAATTTATCTGTATTCTTTATGCATACTTTTAATAAAATAAAAATAAATTTATCTGAGTTCTTTATACATATTTTGAAAAGGCACAGATAAATTTATCTGTACTGTTTGTATGTGCTTTTAAGAAAAGATAGATATATTTATTTGTATTTTTTATACATATTTTGAAAAAATATAGATAAATTTATCTGTTCTTGAGTATTATTGTCCTAAACGGATATTGCGCGTTAAAATTTTTACACAGATAGGCATTGCTCGTTAAAAAATCTTATGTTTAATGAAAAATAGTAAACGGTTATCAATTGAATTGTTTACCAATTTTTTGAATTAACAATTAGTTTAAAACTTAGTTTTTTTTTTGCATTTTAGGCAAATTACTAGGTCGAGTTTAAAGTAAACTAATTTTTGAAGTTAATTTTGTTGAAGTTGTTTGATTGAATCAAAAGTTAGTTTTTTTTTTTTACTTTTTGTTCTAATTGGATAAAATTACCCTTATATATAATTAGTTGTAATGATTAGATATAGTTGATATTGATAGTAGTATGTATGGGTATTTTTGTATTTTAATGAATAAAGTATTCTATTAATTAGTGTTTTAATTATTTAAAAAAAATTTTACTAAGCCTTTGTTTGGCTCTTAAAGTCGGTTTTTTAGCTTTTGGCTTAAAACTCCAAAAGAAAAAAAAATTCGTTTTTCAATCCCCAACTTTTAGCCTATTTACTTTTAGGCTTTTTAGTTTTTCTCATAATAATTTTTAATTTTATCCTTCTACATCAAAAAATACAAAAATTCTAACCAGATAATCATATCCTAGCTCATTTAGGCTAAATGACAACTATATAATTTTATATTAAATTTATTTGACTTTTTTGGTAGCTTAAAAATTACTATTTTTCAACCAAATAATTTTTTGACTTTTTAATTTAAAATTAAAAAATTAATTTAAAACTAAGTTGTCAAACAAACTCTAAGCCAGCTATATTAACTTTTTTTAGTGCTTAACTAAAGAGCTAAAAAGCAATCAACTCCTAAGTACAATGGGACAAAAGCCAATAAAAAAGTGAACCAAAGCAATAAAGAAGTCCCTTTCAAATACCACTGCCTTTGAATTTTGTATTGACCACAAAACTTAGGAAAAAATTTATCGATTAAACCGTCAAGCTAATTTGAAAAATTTTCAATCAGTTACTGAACTACTCAATCTCCAAAAATTGGTAAATTAATTGATTTCTTGGCATTTTATATTGACAAATTAGACGATTTGGCATTTTAAAAAATAAGAGAAAGATCAAATTTTAATTGAATTTTGACAATTAATCACCTGAATGCAGCATGTGAAGTACCCATATTCACTAATGTGATGATAAGTTTGGTAAATTTAAGTAAGAAATACATGTCACTTTTCTTTGTGTACCGCCATGAAAGTTCGAGTTTTTATAGGTAATAAGTGCCAATTAATTTAGGAGACAATTTATTAACCAAGCCACCGGCACTTCCATTTTTTTGTTTTACATTAAGAAATAATTTCCTCACATGGAGTCAGAGGACATTATCTTGACTAAAAACAAGCCTTCTTGTTTTATCATTCATTGCCACTCTTAGTGATTAATTTGAACTCAATGATCTTTGTTCCCTATCATGTTTTTTAGGACTTGAGGTAACAATTTTTTAGTAATGGCTTGATCTTTCCAAAACCAAGTGCATTATTGATGTTATCATTTAATGGAGGTGTTTGCTAAAGATATTGCTAGTAATTTTTAGTTTCTTACTACTAGTTTTAATTATAAACTAAAATTTTTTCTAAATACTCATAACTTTTACTACAACTTATAACTATTTTTTTTTTCAATTTCAGCTATAAACTATAATTTTTATCAAATATTCACAACTTCTGTTACAAGTTACAATTTATAATCTATTAGTTTTAGTAATATCAAACACCACCTATGACTGAGTGCAAGGTTTATAGTACTCAAGTTCATGCCAAGACAATTCTCTCTACTAAGTGATGATCTTTTAATTAATGCTATTGAGTACGTCGGTTGGTTGAATCTTTTAGTATTTTGCTTTTAGTTATCCTAACATTGTTTATGTTATTCATCATGTTTCACAATTCATGAGTGATCCTCGCTCTCTCATCTCATGAAACAAAATCTCAAAAATTAATGATAGTGCATACAAAATATACAAAAAAAAATGACGTGAACCCGATTAAAATCATATGGATAAGAACAAGTGTAATACCTTCAAGATCTCTTTACTTTGTTCTCGTCTCAACACAGAAATAGAAAAACTATTAGATTGATGCACAAGAATACAAACTCGACCGCACTTTATGTCTGGTGCTTTATTTTTGTATGCTTTATCATGAACAAATGGTGGGTTCTAATTTTTGTGACCCTTAATCACTCTATCTCGACTACCTCTCTTTTGATATCACGAGAATACAATAAACTCTAGCCGTCATAGAGTTTAAGGTGCATATAAATAGGTTACAATAGGGACTTAAGAAGTAAATAAGATTGGAGCTGCGTATGTAATTAAGAAAACTTGATTCAATTTGAATTCTATTTTTAATTACATAAATTATAATTCATAACACTAAAAAATTATAATTACACTCTTTACGTTATCTCAAAAACTAATTTTAAACTCTATATTTTTAAATGCTTATTTATCTCCATATATTACGATTAAAGAATTCTCAGTCACTTAAATTAAATTGCTAATAATTTTATGTAATCGATCGTTTATAATATTCTTGAAACTTTCTACTTAACTTATTTGATATCTTGAATATAAAATAGATCTACAAAGTTTGACATAATCAAAATTTATAAGTTTTTACAAGGAAGTGTCAATAATCCATATACTGGGATGCAAATTCTATTAATAATCAATATTCACTATATAAGTAATGTCGTAATCACATTTTTTGATTTTATTAACCTGTGAAAGACCTCACTCTTTTATGAACTAAAACAAAAAATAATAAATACAGGTGCCTATCAATTATTTTAGAATTAAGTGCATAAACACTAAGAATAATCATGATATATTAATTATTTTGTACAGTCAGTATAAAATATTATCCTAAGACGATCTTGTTCTATACACACTAAATGTATTAGCACAGTGAGTTATAACTATATTATTTCTCATAGTCAAGAGAAATATGCTAAAATATTGTGCTACAGTCCTACCAATTGAGTGTCCAATTCTATCTAAATTTATAAACAAAAAACTTAAATTTTACAAGAAACGGTAATTTGATCTTCTATTTATAAGTCAATCTTTACCCACCAAATTATCTATTATGTAGATTAAAAAATATACATGCATATATTAAATAAATAATTCAGTGCAAATATTATTCATATAAATTCTTATTAAAAAATAAATAACTAATTTTATTAATAAATAAAATAAATATTAAAATTCATTACATAGAAGTATGATTTTTAATATATATATTCTAACATCTTCATCTAATTGCTGCCAAACAAATACTTCGTTGTCTTAAGGGCTCCCTTGAGTTTGATTTTCTCTTTTGTTGCTCTCTTAGCCCCTCATATTAAGACTTATTCCGATATTAATTGAGCTGTTTGCCCATACTCCCATCGCTCTATTACAGGTGTACGGTGATGATATGTAGATTCTATTTATTTGATGGGTTGAACCCAATCCGTCCGTTCCTTCCCTTTATCAAGCACTTACAAAGACGAACAAACATGAACTACCTGGCGGTGGACCTCCGAAACCCGCTTCGACGGTCAAATTAGGTAGAGGTTTATGATAATGAGGAATTAAAGCTAAATATAACCAAAACGTAGAGAATAATATCCCTAAGAAGGAAGGCCAACCCCTTCCTTGGTCCCCTCTGACTCCCCTTTTATAGGGAGGCAAAAGTTCTCTTTCCCCTATCTTCATGATTACCTTTGACACCTAGCCCTGTAGGGCGGCTCTGCACGTCACGTCAGTACAGAGACCGACTGTTCGAACAGAGTACGATATCATCGCCATTAAAATTGACACCTCGGCCCGTCCTTTGGGCCGAGACGCGTGTCTTACAGCGCTCCCCCAAAGTAGAACACACTCGATGAGCGGGGCGCTCAATCTAATCACATTAAATACTATCCTTTCGTGGTCAAATCGTATTAAATGTTTGTCAGAACTTGATCGTCATGCTGTGGCCGAATTCGTTGAGGCCGTTCACGTACCTTGGCCGTTTACGTAACAAGGCTCTGCCCTTTTGGCTCATGACGAGGCTTGTTGGGTATGGGCCATTGACCCATCCATTGTGGACCTCGGCACATAACCCTTCATTTGCCCCTCAGCTCTCCTTATGCTCGGCTTTAGGGGAGCTGAACTGTTCCTCTTCCTTTATTGTGCCGCCACCACCAACTTAAATGTACTTAAATACGAATGATGATGTGCCACGTGTTAAAACGCATTTGGTTCCCCTTGCGGTGCTTCGAACCTTTCCGAGGGTGGGCAGATGCCCTTTGGTCTGCCCAAAGCGACCGTTGGCGCTTAGTTTGGCAGGCTTCTGTGTATATAAATGAGGATTTAGCCTTCCCTTCTTTTTTTCTATTTCCTTACCTTCTGCACAAATTAAAAAGAATTCTCTCCTCAGTTGTCAACATCCCCACTCCCTTCCACCGGCGACGAACCCCATTGTTTCCGTGGGTGTCTTTCGAAGTTCTCCTCTACACCGACTAACACTGTTTTCTGTTGATGCACCTTTTTCCCTGTAAGTGACCTTTCTTTTATTTTATTCGTATAATTTGTCACATTTTCATATTCTTTCCTCTTCTTGCTTCTGGTTAGGGATTCTTTTTCGTTATTTCTCTCGTTTCTTTTTCTGTTTCATTCGCCATGGCCAGAAAGGGAAAATTTGTTAAGGAGGTAAACACCCCCGCCGCCATGGCCGCCTTTAGGGCAAGATATCGCATGCCACCCTCGGTCACGGTTCGCTATTGCGATCCTAACATCCCCGAGTCACCCTTTCGACCCAGAGGGAACGAGGTTGAGTTCTCTATTGCTGCTATTGTAGAGGTGGTTGTCCATTTCTCGGTCGATCCCCTATTAAGGGAGATGTTGGCCACCTATCGTCTCACCCCTCACCAGGTTTCTATAAATTTCATTAGGGTGGTCATGGGGGTGGCTGAGATCAACCGTCGCTACGGTTTGAATCTCGATATTTCCAAAATCTTCCACTGCTACATCATTGCCGGCAACGAAAACTCCTATTACCTCCGTCAGCGGAGCGTTTCGCAACAAATGGTGCATGACCTCCCCAACTCGGACAAACACAGAGACGACCTCGTGTTGGTGGGAGGCGATTTTGAGTTCCAGGCCAACTGCGCTGGACTTGTTGGCCGTTCCATTCGAAGGGTCCCAGGGAGTCCAGGTCGATTTGGCTCCCCTCCCTTTTACTTCGGTTTAGTTCTAGCATTTCATGTTCGTATTTCGTTGTTCTTTAATACTCACGTATTGTGTTCTTATTGTAGCTTCCTCCCTCACCAAGCAACAGAAAAGACGGGCTAACTTCAACGAGGTTCAACGCTGCATGCACATCCGAGAGTCCCGCTCTGCTCTAGATCTACTCGGCTACGTGCTGAGCTACCGAAGGGTGATACGTCATCAAGGAGTTCGACAACAAGAAATTCTCCCCGTAGTTCGGTAATGAGAACTCCTCCCCACAGCGTCAGCCTCCCCCCTCTGCCTCAATTCGAAGAAAGAGACGAGGAAATGCCGCGCCAATAGACATTTGACCTCAGATCCGCAGTGCTTGGTCGCGACGCCGCGAGCACCTCGACCACACCTGTTGTGCGGATAATGGCCCCATCACCACCACCAGAGACGACCCCAGAAATCCCACCACCACCGCCACCTATGCCCAGCCTTCCTCGAGAGCACACGATGGCTAGTGGTAAAATTCAACACCGCTCATTGTCTTCGCCCGAAGCTCGGCCTCTACAGCACCGTCGCCTCGCCCGTGGAGATGGCACCTCTATCGCCATTGCAGAGGCTGCCCCAGCCAGAAAAGGGGAAAATGCGGCCACTGCCCCCGCTCCCTGCCTTCCTAAGTTCGTTGTCCAGGGCCGTTAGCTCCACATTGGCGACTCCTCGAAGGCCGAAAATGTCGTTGAATGTCTTGCCAAAGGGATGGCTCTCCCCGTGGACATTGTCGACCACTCCAGCGTAAACCTTCCCACTCTCTTTGAAAGAGTGTATCAGCTCGGCGTCGGGGTAAGTGCCTTTATAATTTTTCATTTTACATGCACTCTTTTTCGTCTCTGTGATACTAATACTTCTGTTTTTTAGCAACTCCAAGCAGTAATTGTACTGCACGATCGATTTTTCGAGGTCTCTGGAGAGACAAAGAAACTTGGCAAGGCACTTACCCAATCCACCAAGCATGCCAAAATCTTGGAGGTGGATCTGGCCGCAACGCCTCTGCCCTCCAAGGGTTGGAGGCTCGCTTGAAGGTGGCCGAGGAGGAAGAAAACAAGGCCAAGGTGGAGCTAAGAAAGACCAAAGAGAAGGCGATCGCCATTATTGCGGCCAATATCGAACTCCACAATATGATAGCAGCAGCTCAGGCGAAGGCCGAAACCCAACGCAAAATTGCTGTTGACCTCGAGGCGACTAGGACTGAGCGCGACGACTAGCTTTGGCAACAGGGCTGGGATGAGTGCGGTGCTCACCTGACGAAAGAGGTCATCAACATCAAAACTGAATTGTTGGCCTTGGGTTACAAACAAGGCCTCGAACGTGCTGGGGTGCCCCTTTGCTCTCCCATTTGGAGTGAACCTCCAACCGATGCCGAAGCTGCAGCCGTTGTCGAGGAGTAGATTGCCGAGGTGGATCCCGTCGATCCTGAACTCCCTCCAACATTACCTCTTCCTCGTCTCGATAACGTACAAGACACGACCACCAGTCGCCATGCTTTTAACAAAGAAGAAGTGGTGAAAATTCAAGACAATGGCCAGGAGGAAGAGGGTGGAGACTGTCGGGTTGAAGTGGTGGATACTGCCCTAAACTAAACCTTTAAAATTTTTTTTTTAACGCCGCGATCATCGTCCCTTTGTAAGGCCGAGCGTCCCCATCAGTTAAATGAATGGATTGAATCTTTTTCTACATGCTTGCATTGTTTGGATGTGATGAATGAATGAACGAACTTGTTAGAAACTTAGACTCCTGAGAGGATGTTCCATCCTCAAGTCGAGCTGGCCTCCTTCGATGAGGGGTTGTTAGAAACTCTAGAAGTTTATACTCCTAAGAGGATGTTCCATTCTCAGCCCGAGTTGGCCTCATTCGATGAGGGGTTGTTAGAAACCCTGGAAATTTAGACTCCTAAGAGGATGTTCCATCTTCAGGCCGAGTTGGCCTCCTTCGATGATGGGTTGTTAGAAATCGTAGAAGTTTAGACTCCTGAGAGGATATTCCATCCTCCGGCCGAGCTAGCCTCCGATGAGGCTTATTAGAAATCCTGGGAGTTTAGACTCTTGAGAGGATGTTCCATCCTCAGGCCGAGCTGGCCTCCTTTGATGAGGAGTTGTTAGAAACCTTGGGAGTTTAGACTCCTGAGAGGATGTTCCATCCTCAGGCCAGTTACGACATCTAGAACTTGTGCACGTCTTTCATTCATTGCTTAAAACATGAAGGATGCAAAACGCTTAATGATAAAGAGATAAAATGCTTAAGGGTAAAGAAAAAACACTTAATGATAAAACACCCTAAGGTTAGCCACATTCCACGGTCAGGGAACTTCTTTCCCCTCAGCACCTTCGAGACAGTAAACACCCTGGCCCACAACCATTTTGACTCTGTAAGATCCCTCCCAATTCTGCCCCAGCTTCCCTTCTCCCGGTACCTTCATGTTATCCATCACCTTTCTCAAAACAAGATCCCCCACCTGAAACTACCTTGGCTTGACCCTTCTATTATAATCCCTACTTATCTTTTGCTGATAAGATCTGATCTTAAGCAATGCTTCCTCCTTTCTTTCCTCAATCAAATCCAACTCTTTAGCAAAGATATTTGTATTTTGCTTGAGATCGAAGTCGTCAGACCTCATCGTAGGCAGCCCAATCTCAAGTGGTATGATGGCTTCGGTGCCATAAGACATCGAATAAGGCATTTTCCCCGTGAATCTTCGCGGTGTGGTCCGGTATGCCCATAGCACATGGGAGAGCTCGTCTACCCACCTTCCCTTCGCCTTCTCCAATTTTTTTTGATTTCAGACAAGATAGTCTTGTTCGAAGCCTCGGCTTGACCGTTGCTTTATGGATATGCCAGAGTGAAATTGCAGAGCTTGATCTTAAGTTCGGCACAAAATTGCCGAAACAATCTTCCATCAAATTGGGTGCCGTTGCCCAAGATAATAGTACGCGGGATGTCGAACCTTGTCATGATATTTTTTCAAATGAACTTCTTCATATCTGATTCTTTAATGTTGGCGAGTGGCTCTGCCTCAACCCATTTAGTGAAGTATTCTGTACCCGCCACCAGGAATTTTTTATTGCCTGCTGCCCTGGGGAACAGACCAATGATGTCCAATCCCCACTGGGTGAACGGCCACGGGCTGTGTAAAGGATTCAGTACCCCTGCGGGCTGATGTATGTGAAGGCGAACAGTTGGCACTTCTCGCATTTCCTAACGTACTGTTGTGCATCCTTCTGTATATAAGGCCATCAGTACCCCTGAGAAACTGCCCGATGGGCAAGTGACCGTCCCCCAATGTGACTGCCACATATCCAGTCACGAATCTCATAAAGGAGGTCATCCACCAAATTTGGATGCACACATAAGAGGTACAGCCCCGTGTATGATCGTCTGTACAACTTGTCTGTTTGGGAAAGCCAGAAACGGGCTGCCTTTAGTCTTAACTTATACGCCTCCTTTTTCTCGGTTGGAAGCGTGCCCTGTTTGAAGAACGCGACGATAGGATCTATCCAGGAAGGTGACAAAGCAGTTGGCAAGACTTCAGCTTTTTCCGTGCATGTTTTGTCAATGCTTGGCCCTGGGAGGAAGCGAACTACCACCGTTCTCTTCTTGCTCGTTCCAACGACCGAGGCAAGACTAGCAAGCGAATCAACGTGATTATTGTTGGCTCAGCCTACTCGTTTAACCTTGATAGATGAAAACCTGATCATGGCCTATGTGGCCTTCTGTAGATATTTCGCCATACGCTCATCTCTTTCTTCATTCTCCCCGTTTAGTTGACTGACAACCAGTTGGGAGTCGCAGAACACTTCTAATGCCGTGATGCTAAGCTTTGTTGTTGCCTCAAGTCCTGCAGACACTGCTTTATACTCGGGCTCGAAAGTTCTAGCTGCGGTGGGAATGGACCCTTTTTCCTCCCTCCTATGCGATTTTTGCCCTCCTACAGAGGCTGGCGAGGCATGCTCATTTAGAACTGTAGGTACCTTAGAAGGTGTCTCCATGGGCATACTCATGGACGGTTACAATTGGGTTCCCACATACGGCGCCAATGTAAGGTGATGATCTGTAGATTCTATTTATTTGATGGGTTGAACTCGACCCGTCCGCTCTTTCCCCTTGTCAAGCACCTACAAGAACGAACAAGCATGAACTACCCGGCGATGGACCTCTGGAAGCCGCTCCGACGATCAAATTAGGTAGAGGTTTATGATAACGAGGAATTAGAGCTGAATATAACCAAAATGTAGAGAATAATACCCCCAATAAGGAAGGTCGACCCCTTCTTTGGGCCCCTGACTCCCCTTTTATAGGGAGGCAAAAGTTCTCTTTTCCCTAACTTCATGATTACCTCTGACACCTAGCCCTGTAGGGCGGCTTTGCACGTCACGTCAGTACAGAGACCGACTGTTCGAATAGAGTACGATCTCATCGCCATTAAGATTGACACATCGGTCCATCCTTTGGGCCGAGATGCGAGTCTTACAGCACTCCTCCGAATTATAACACAATCGATGAGGGGGACGCTCGGTCTAATCACATAATAGCTGTTTTTCGTGGTTAAGTCGTATTAAATGTTTGTCAGAACTTGATCGTCATGTTGTGGCCAAATTCGTTGAGGCCGTCCTTGTACCTCGGCCGTCTACGTAACAAGGCTCTGCCCTTTCGGGTCATGATGAGGCCTGTTGGGTATGGGCCATTGACCCATTCATTGTAAACCTCAGCCCATAACCCTTCAACAGGTTTCTGTATATTCTTTGGCTCTAACCTAATTTCTTGTATTGCCAAAAACAACCAACTGCATCATGCTCTAATGATGAAGTCGAATATTAATATCTTACTCACATATATGCTCAGACTACTTGGGTGTGTCTCATATTCTCCATGAATTATAGCTTCTTATTTCTCTCTTACTCACGTATGTGCTCGGATTACTTGGGTGTGTCTCAATTTTTTCATGAATTGCAGCTTCTTACTTTTGCTTTCATTACCTTACTCTGTGATAATCTTAACACTACTTATATGGCGTCCAATCTTGAATTCTATGCTCGCACCAAATATGTTGAGTTAGATTTTCAATTCATTCGGGAATGCATTCTATTTGCTACCAATGGGTTCAATTTGTTCCTTCTCCTGATCAATTTGTCAGTATTTTCACTAAGGGTTTACATAAACCCCGTATTCATCAGTATTTTCACTAAGGGTTTACATAAACCCCGTATTTAGCTTTTGCAATCCAACCTTGCCTCTCTAAGACCACCTAGCTTGCGGAGGGAGAGAGGAGGGTGGTTAAATCATCATAATTTTATGTTAATTATGTATATATATATTCACTGTGCTTTATTTTGTGCATAGAAAAATTATTTTGACTTTATTTTGTTTTTATTGTGTATATTCTTAGACTTATCTTCAGGATTAAATATTTTTTTTTTAAATTTACTTTTTTATATGCTTATAAATTGCCTCCAATTAAGACAAAAATACACTAAAAGATATTTTATTTACACTAACCACTATCAAAAATCGATGAATTTAAACTAGTTGCTTAATGATTGTAACTGAAAAAATAATAATTATATCTTGTAACAAAAATTATGAGTGTTTAAAAATAATGTTCTCTTGTAGCTGAAACTAGCTAATAATTGTTTATATATATAAAAAAATAATTATAACTTACCTCAGAAGTTGTATGTATTTAAAAAAAAAACTTAATGCTGAAACTAGTCGAAAAAACTATAAGTTATTAGCAAAATAATTGAAAATCACAAGGCCTAAATTGAATGCAACTTTGTAATATCTTTTAGATTTTACTAGTGTTTTTTAATTAACTTATATTTATTTCATCTTTTTATTGTTTTTCAATGAACTTTTATTTCTTTCACTTTTTGTTGTGTGTTTTTTAATTAACTTTTATTTATTTCACCATTTTATTGTTTTTCAATGAACTTTTATTTCTTTCACCTTTTTGTTGAGTTTTAATGTCATTGCGAATTAATTTAGGAGATAATTCATTAGCTAAGCCGCCAATACTTTATTTTTTAAAACCACTATCTAAAACCAACGATTTTTTTGTCCAGGCCTAATTGATAATGCCAAGGCTTCATTTGAATGCAACCTTTTAATATCTTTTATATTTTACCACTGGTTTTAATGAATTTTTATTTATTTTACTTTTTATTGGGTTTTACGTAATTTCTTATACCCAAAGCCAAGAGTAAACAGTTAAAAAAGCAAAAAAAGACAAAAAAAAAACCTAAATAAAAATGCTAATGAAAGCGGATTCGAAAGAGTAAAAAATTGAATAAACAAGACAAAACTAGTTAAAAGTGTTGAAATCTGTGAATTTCATTGGTCATTGAAATTCAGATTTCAATAGCTGGATTAATTGCAATTGAATTGGCCATTCAATTGCAATTGAAGTCTGGAAACCAACAGGCATGAGTGGCTGTTGATTTTCAGGAAAAAACCCTCCATAATGAAAGGGCTAGAGGAAGAGACAGAGTCTCAGAAGAGGAAGAGGAAGAGACAGAGAAGAGGA
>JAOTRH010125909.1:0-14539 GCA_034768845.1 Heliamphora exappendiculata
ATGACATAACCTTCATCAGTGTCTTTGACATATACACATTTGTCACATTCGTTGATTCGAAACCCATGAGATAATACCACATTGTCAAACTTTTCATGCCATGTTTAGGAGTTTGTTTTAGATCATACAAAGATCTAACTAGCCTACAAACTTTTTCTTTCGGCCCAAAAAAATTCTTAAGTTGTTCAATGTAGATTTCTTCATCTAAATCTCCATTTAGAAAAGCTATTTTTACATCTAACTGATGTATCGCTAGATTTCGTAATGCCGCAATCGCGGTTATCATACGAACTGAGGTTATCCTGAATACAGGAGAATAAGTATCAAAATAATCTAGGCATTCTTTTTGTCTGTATCCTTTGATAACAAGCCTAATTTTGTACTTATCTATTGATCCATCTGTTTTCATCTTCCTCTTGAAGATCCATTTGTAGTCCAAAGGCTTACTACCTTGTGGTAAATCTACTAGTTCTCACGTATGATTTTGCAGTATGGAATCAATCTCACTTTTAATCGCTTTTTTTTCAAAATGGAACCTCAGAACAGCTCACAGCTTCCTTGTATATACGAGACTCATTTTTTAACAAGTAGATTAGAAAATCTGGACCAAAAGAGGTTTATTTATTTTGTGTTCGTTCTCACGGTTGTGTCGTTTCCTTGGAGGGTTAAAAAGTCAATTATTTTTGGCTAAATTTATAAAAATGAAAAGTTAAAAGTTTAATTTGGCTAGACAAAAGAGGCAAAAGTCTACTTTAACTTTTCATGTAGGTATCACTACATGGGTATGAAAAAAAAATTGGTCCCTTTTGGGATAATTATTTATTTATTTTAATTTTTAATTATTTTAATTATTTAGTTAAATTGTTATATTTTTCGACTTCTTTTATCGATACGAGCCAAAAAAGTAAAAAAATTGATCAAGATATTAAAAAAAATTTAGAAAAGATAAAAATAAATTAATATTTTAAATTTTATGTTATTTATGTTTGTCTTTGGAGATTTTTTTTAATTTTTTATCAACAAATTTTACTTTTCGAATTCATTTCATTGAAACAATTTTGAAAAAATAAAAATTATTAGTCAAAATATAAAAAAGTTTAAAAAATCAAAAAAAAACAAAATTTATAAAATCTAACCCAATCAAAAGCCAAAATTGACATTTTTAAATATTACAAGGCAATTACAAATCTATGTTAGGTAACAATAGTGTTGATATGATTTGTGTTTTACATGTCATGTCTTTTTCTCTTTTTTTTTTCTCATTAACTAACAACATTCTCTCTCTCTCTCTCTCTCTCTCTCTATTTAAAATTTTAATTTTTTCTCCTCATTTTAAACCCAATTTTTTCTCTCATTATTTTACATCCAAATATTTTTTTTATTTTGTACAAAAAAAAAATTATTCTTGATGTATATATGTACCCATATATGATGCTTGAAAAAATAGTTAATTTTGTGATTTTTAAAAATTTATATATATCTTTTTTGTTACTTTTGATTTAAATTAAGAATGAGCAATGAAAATATTTAAACTATGTTCCTTAATAATTAAAATTTTATTTATTATTTAAAATTAATTTTATAATTAAATTATATTTAAAATACTTTTAGGTATGGATAATTAGAGTATTAATGATGGACAAAGTCATTAGTTTAAAATAAAAAGTAAAAAGAAATTCTTTAAAAAGTTAAACAAAGATCTTAGGTTATCAAACGAGACTCTTTGAAAGCCAATAAAAAAAATAACGAAAAACAACTCTTTTTCGTTTTCATATTTTAAAAATAAAAAACCAACAATCGTGTGGTTGTCAAGACAGAGCCTAAGAGCCTGTTGGGGATCGTTAAAAAGTTTTTCTTTTCAGAAGTTTAATTTTTTTTTAAAAAAAGTTAAATTATTTGAAATAATTTTTATATTTCTGCTTAACTTTTGTTAAAATGTCTAATATGATATTATTTTTTATTTTAAGGTATAATATTGGGAATAACTTTATTACCTTTTATTTTTTAGAAATAGAGTTAACTTTTTATTAAGTGTATTATAGTCATGTTATTTTTTTAAAAAAAAATTTCTTAAGACGTGAATAGAATTTTTTAGATAAAAAATTAAAAAAATATAATATATTTTTTTAAAATGCCGAACACTATAACTTAAAGCCTTAAACACTCGCTTTTAAGGAAAAAAGTAATATATTGCTATAAGGGCAATGAAATGAAGAAAAAAAAGAAAGAAAGAAAAAAAACAAGTGGATGCTATGCATCCTCTCAATAAACTAATTAAAGGGTAAATTGGAAATTTTCTTGTATATAAGAAAGAACCATTGTGTATTAAATGTTTTTCTCCAAGAAAACATATTTAATTTGTTTTTTCTCACAAGAATAATATCTCTTTGTCTTCATTTAGTTATTGGTAAAGGTTGAATCACAAGTTATCATCAGCTCATGGACCACTTCAAGAATTCTCAAATATTGCAAGGCCTTTTCTTTTATTTTTGTCATTATTTTACTAGTTCTTTCAACCTTCTCATGCACAAGCATGATTTGTTCTTTTTAGTCAAACATTTAGGTTTCTTTTGTTTGGACATAATATATTTTTTGATAAAATATATTTTATTTATTTTTAGTGTTTAGTTTGATAAAAATAACGTCACATATTTTTTTAATAAAATATTTTACTTCAAGATCAAAATTATTATTTTTTTTAAAAAGATGGAGTCATTCTATGGTGGTTGTGCTAGTGGTTGCCACAAAGATGGCGGTGAGAGCAGTGGTGGAGACAGTAGTGGTGGTGGTGACAAAGATGGTGGTAGCGTTGGTGACGACGTCCATTTTTTTTAAAAAAATTACTTTTTAAAATATCATCCAAACACCAAAAAAACAAAAATAAAAGAATTTTTAAAATTATTTTATATAAAGATATTATGTATTATAAAATATATTACATCGAAATAAATGAAGCCTAATAATACAATGTAAACAATTTGATAAATAGTGCATCAAAATAAATAAAATAGTGCAAAACAATAAAACAATGCACCAAAAAATTATTTAATAATTATTTTTGTTAAGAATCTTATTTTTTTTTTCAAAAATTATATTAATCATTGTACATTCAAATGAAACACAACTTAGCGCCTGATTGACAACTGGCTTAAAAATTATTATTTTTTTTATTTTTGCTTTTTTAGTCAAAAAGTTAAATTAGGTTTAAAATAAGTGTTAGTTTTGGGCAACCTAAGATGGGGTGAACTGGGTCTTAAAAATAAATAACAATTTTAAATTTTTTTTAAAAATCTTTTAATATTACAATAAAAAACGGTAGGATAAGTAATGATCAAAGTAAGGCAGATATTAAAAAGGTTAGGGATAGAGAGTTAGAACTAGACACCAATAATTTTATAGTGATTCGACTTCTTTTAAATCTACATCCACTTCTCAAGTTATTCATTGAGTATTTCCACTATAGAAAATGCTTCACGGGCATATAATTAATCATTTATAATTAGCATAACACAAACTACATTTATCAAAAAAATTTACTTTTTGGATTCATTTAAAAATTATAAGATAGTAACTTTTTATTAGACAATAATTAATTATTTATAATTAGCATAACACAAATTAGATTTAATGTCTCAATTAATAGATAGAATACTATTTGGGTAAAATCATATCGCTGTTTTGACCCAAAAAAAACTTAAACTTACATGATTATATTCGATGAAATTTTATATTTTAAAATCGGTATATAACAACTTAGTTATCAATAATATCAAAAATATAATTTTTAATATATGAGACAAATCAATTATTAAATCAAATCAAATAAATAGGTAATTTTGTATTCAACTCTGTAAAATTATTTTTAAGCTCTTAAAATTGCATATCTGTATATTGTGTAGAATAGCTAAACAATAGTGATATAATTAAATTTTTAGTTTGCAAAACTTTTTACTATGACATTTTAAGAGCTACAAATATATCATTCTACTTTGAAATAGAAATACTAAGTGTAATAATGTAGTGCAATGCATTGAAAAATTTGTAGCAATACTATGGTTTTAAAAAGTTTCTGAACTTTTATCCGAAATTTAAAATAAATAGATTAAATTCATCCTCGATAAAATTATAAGACTATTTCTTTGTATCTTTTTTTGTAAAATTTAAATATTATAATGGGGTGTTTGATAAAAATTAGCTTTTTATTACTAATTTTAGTTATAATTTATATGTTTTTTTCAAATACTAACAACTTTTGTTATAATTTATAATTATTATTTTTCTTTTATTTTAGCTATAAATTATAATTTTTACTGAAACATTTACAACTTTTGTTACAAATTATAATCTATAACCTACTAGTTTCGCTAATGCCAAATATCACCAAAACTATTTGTAGGGTCCTTTCGAAATAGACAAATAATAAATAATGATGAAGAGATGAAATACGCAAAGTAGTCAGAAATACAAAACAGAGAGAGATAAAGTTGGGTGAAGGAGAATACTAATTGAGTCAGAATATCGGCAGTATGAACAATATATCCGGCTCTCCGAGGCAGATTCTCCTTTTTTCGAAAGCATGACTATCCCCCATATTTATATCACTCAGATGAGCTATGTTGGGGTTTGGATAGGGCTCTTCCAAGAGATTGAATCGGATCATGAGATGCAATATCGAGAAATCAAGAGATTTTAACCGATAATCAACTAAGTAGTGTTCTACTCCAACTCAACTAGGTTAGCCGACAGATGCCCTACGTGGATACCTAACCCGCTCGGGTCTAGTACCCGACCCACTTGGGTCGAGTGACTTGGGTGTCACTCGAGTGACTCGAGTGGGAGTGTCCGTATGACTCGACAAATCATTTTCTTAGCCACCAATTCACGTGTCTCCAAACGTCTCGTACAGGATTGTACTGCAATTGTCTTCATTGTCTCTGGGACAATCTTTCGATTATCAGAGGAATCTATATTGATATAGTCCGTGCTATATCTTGGCTGTTCAGTATGTGCTGAGTCACATAATCGGTGCTATAAAAGTAATACAGCTTGTATTGTCTTTATGGTCTATGCCATAGCAATGATATAGTCTGTGCTGTCTTCATGGTCAGTGCCAGGCAAGTAGGCAGAGCTACTGTCATAGTCAGGGCTACGCTTCATAGTCTGTGCTATGGAATGTCTTCATTCGTAATAAGGGCTATGGAATGTCTTCAATTCGTAGTCAGGACTACATTTCATAGTCTGTGCTACAGAATGTTTTGTGCCTTTGCAAGATGAGCAGCGATATTAGTTGACCGAATTATAGGGGGTCCCAATAGCTCGGATCCCCAGAAATTTGAGTATGTCAAGTATGGGTCTTCTTGTAACTTGAGTAACTTGGAGTTGTATGTCCGATTTACTGATGTAGAAAAATTGGGTCTACTCGAGTAACTCGGGTTACTTGAGTAACCCGAGTGGGCGAGTCTTTTGAGACTCTCAATTTTGCTTCTGCTTTATTAATTGTGTCATCACCCGAGTACCTGGGTTAGAATAGGCGACACCGGCTAAATTGCAAAATACTCGAGCTACTAAAGCGGTGAGTAGTTCGGGTCATGAGTGACTCGAGTTATGAGTATAAGTAGTGTACCCGAGCTAGTAGAGGGATGAGGAGCTCGGGTCATAAGTGACTCGAGTTATGAGTATAAGTATTGTACCCGAGCAACTTAATATTATACCCGAGCTACTTGAGGGGTGAGTAGCTCGGGTTATGAGTAACTCGAGTTATGAGTATAAGTAGTGTACCCGAGTTACTTGAGAGGTTAGTAGTTCGAGTATTCACCTTGGTGGCTTAGCCCATAATAATTTATGTATTTATTATTTTAAAAAAATATTAATAAAGAATGGCCCATCTACACTCTTTAAAAAAATGATACGGACTAGTTATATAGGAGGATATTAACATCATGTTAACATGGGCTTAGGACCAATATTAATTATTAGGTTGACTACGTTGAATTAAACACATTCCATAAACCAAAAAAAAAAAAAATTAAAGACCATGACACTTAATTATATTTAAAAAAAAAAAAACAATCTCAGGAAATTTAAAAGTGAAATAAAAGATGAGAAGAAAGTAAATAGAAAAAGATCTCTCTAATCGAATTGGCACCATTCGATTTTTTTAGAGTCAACCATACTGACTAACAACAGTTCTTAGGGTTTGATTGGCAATAAATTTTAAAGTTAACTTTTTATATATATATTTTTAGTTAAAAAATTAAATTAGGTTCAAAATACATTGTTTGGTAACTTAATTTTTAAATTAATTTTTTTAAAATTAGTTATTTAAGTAAAAAGTTGACTTTTTTACTTTTTGTTCAAAGTGCATAATTTTATCCTCCTATATATTTGATATTAATAATTATACATAATTGAAAGTTATAGTAAATAAATTACGAACAAAGGCTATTGTCGTATTTTTAAAGTAATGTAAATTTAAATAGAATATTTTAAGAGTTTGTATTTTGAGTTGACATTTTAACTTTTTAACTTTTTTTACCAAATGAACAATTTTAATTTTTTGACATTTTTAACTAAAAAATAAAGTTGCCAATCATAGCTTTAATTTTAAACACAATAAAATTTATAGCAATACTATGGTTTTAGATAAAAGTCTTAAAAGTTTATCAATAATCTAAAATGAAAAGATTAAATTCATTCTGGATAAATTTAAGATTGTTTTCTTTTTTATCTATCTTTTTAGTAAAATTTAAATAGTATAATACCATTTACAAGAAAAAAAAAAACCATACGGCCTAATCGTACGGAACGATATTAATTACATAACGTTAGCATGTGCTTAGGATCAATATTAATTATCAGGGTGACTAGGGCCTGAATGGATAAATTTGATTTATCAGTTTATTTTTTATTGTAAATTTTTATTTTTAGTAATTTTTTTATTATTTAATTAAATTATTATGTTTTTTAAACTCATTTCATTGAGATGAATCAAAAAAATAAATTTTTTTGATTAAATTATAAAAAAAATCTAAAAAAAACAAAAATAAGCAAAAATAAGCTAAATTTTATGAATTTTAAACTAAAATAAGCAAAAATAACCTAATAAACTAATAAGTAATATTTGACCAAACAGGACCCTAGGTCAAATTATAAAGACATTCCGTGGCGCAAAAAAAGAAACATGGCACCTAATTATATAATAGCGATCGTAGCACACAACGCATGCTTAATTTTTAATTTATTGTAATAATAATATTAAACTATAATAAATATGTTAAATTAAAATTTTTGTATCAAATTAAGCGAAAAAAATAATAATAAAATGGTGTGTTTTTAAATTATTCAATAATGATTTTAAATTAAAATTACTTATCTAAAAAAAGGCATTTTGGGTAAAAAAAAAAGTCTAAAAAGCTTTATTTCTAAAGAATATTAAGTAGGTGCTCTATGTTAATATAATAGTATAAATATAAAAAACACATAATTTTTGTGAAATTATATACCAGAATAGAATATAAGAAATGTAATTAAGGCACTATTTCGAATTTTTTTGATTTTTGATTTTAGTTTTTTCTTCTTTATTATTATTATTATTTGTTTATTTTTTTTGTTTTTTTAATTTTTATAATAATAAAAATATAGCTCTTTTTACTAAATTAAAAAAATTACTAAACAAGAAAAAAGAAATTGTAAAAGCCTTAAAACTAACCTTTTTCATCTTATTAAATTTTTTTAATTATTTTATCTTTTTAGTTTCTCGTAATAAAAGCATAGTAAAAAATATCATTATATAAACTATCATAAAAAAATTATTAAAGACAAAGAGAAAAATTATATTAAAAAAAACTCTTCCATGGGCTACTAAAAGAAAAGATCTCTCAACAAAGCCTGTTTGGACTAAAGCTCTGTTTGGTTTAGTTTTTTTAGTGGCTTTTGTGTAATTTTTTTTATTTTTAAGGATTTATTTTTGAATATTTTAGCTAATTTTTTTACTTTATCGATTTATGATAATAAAATAAATATAAAAACATTTCTATTTAAAAAAAGAATTCACTAAATACGAAAAAAGTCATATAAAAACCTTAAAATGTCATTTTTTTTTTGTTTTATATAAACATTGTTTTAAATTTTTTGATCAAGTTTTTTATTTTTCTAATTTTTTATAACGAAAAAAATCTAAAAAATATTATCATTTCAACTAACATAAAATATTTTTACTAAAAGATGAGAAAAAGCCATATACAAAAGCTATCCCACACAAATATAAATATAAAATTTATTTTTATATTTTTAAATTTGTTTATATTTTGATTAAAAAATTTATTTTTTTAAATCGCCTTGATAAAAAAAATCAAAAAAATAAAAAATATTTTCTAAAAATATTTATTAAATTTGATTTATTAATTTATTTTTAATTTTTAAAATTTTTAAATATTATAATTAAAATTTTTTTTAAAATCGTAAATAGTAAAAAAAATATAATAATTTACTTAAATGAAATTCTTTTAAAAATAAAAAATAAAAAAATAAACAATTATTCGGCAATATAGATTCACAACTACTAATATAACAGAAAATCAGGAAAGAAAATCTTGAGAAAGACAAAAATATCACAAATCTTGAGTACTAATTTACTATTATCGTCGTCATCATCATACTAATCAATTCCATTAACCTCAAGAGTTCTTCTTCCACGCCAAAAATTTCCGGCAGCCGCGAGTGGCGGCGATTTGGGTTTTGACGCTCTCGAACTCGGAAATCCGGCAAGGGATGGTGATCCCTCCGGGGTGGTTGAACCCGTGCTCCTCCTCCGCCTCTCTCAGCAGCTCCCCAAACAACGGGTGGTTGAAATACATCACCGGCACCAAGAACCGGTGGAAGTCGCCGTCTTTCTGACCCACGTACACCGCCATCTTCCCCTTAGGCACCGCCCCCGCCACCCCTCGGCCGCCGTTTAACGAAACATAACCGCCGCCGCCGCTCAAAATCCGGCCAAAATTGGCGGCGGAGCAGATGGACTTGGCTTTTCTCTTGAGGCAGCTGAAGAGTCGAGAGATTGATTTGGGTTTGCATGTTGGTGGGTCGAGCCGGCGGTATCCGGGCGGCGGCCTGTTTCGCCGGAGAAGACGTCGGACAACGGTGGAGATCCTGTGTTTGAGCCTGAATCCTCGGATCTTTGTCATGGGTTCGGGCGATGAGAGAGGAAAAAAGAGAGAAAAAAGGAGAGAGAAATCCTTTCAGGGAAAGTTTTTTGAGTGTTTGGTTTCTAGGAAAAAGCCCAAGAGTCAGCGACGGACATGGCAAGGCGAAAGAGAGAGGCTGGGAGAGGGAAAACTTCAGAGGAAGAAGTGGGCAAATTCGACATCTCCACTGGCGGCGAGTCGGCGACACAAAGTGAGAAAAACTTCATTCAAAGCGAAACGTTTTTGAATGTTGTTTGGTTTCTACGAAAAAAGAGAGGAAAAAAAAGGCGTTTCAGGGAAAGGTTTTCGAGTGTTTGGTTTCAAGGAAAAAAGCCAAGAGTCGGCGACGGACATGGCAGGGCGAAAGAGAGTGAGGGAAAACTTCAGAGGAAGAAGTGGGCAAATTCGACATCTCCATAGGCGGCGGCACAAAGTAAGGAGAACTTCATTGAAAGCGTTTCTCGTATTTTTTCTATCTATCGAAACGTTTCCCTTATCTAATTTTCTCGGGAACAAAATGAGAAAACGTTTCTTTTCTTCAATGAGCCAGAAAAATAGTAACAGATCGTTCCCTCTGAGGAGAACCTTCAGTGGTTGTTGTACCAATTAAGTGGGTTTCTGTACCAGATAAGAATTGCACTTGGGTTGCTATATATATCTATGAGTTAGTATGTGTTCGGACTACTTTTTTTTGTTTTTTTTTTATAGTAATTTTTAGATTTTTTAATTTTCTTATTAAAAAATAGGTGTCAAATTATGTAGAAAAAGTGTGTACAAAATGGAAAAAAGCCTAATAAAAAAATTAATTAATTTTTTTGTACGTAACTTTTATGCAAAAAAAAAACTTTAAAAATAAGATAGCCCAAACATAGGCTTAGATTGGCATGGAACAAAATAATAATTTATAAATTATAATTTATAATTAAAATTATAAATATTTGATAAAAAATTATAATTTATAATTAAAATAAAAATAATTATAATTTATAGATACTTAAAATAGATTACACTTTATAACTAAAATTAATATTAAAAAACTTTGTCAAATACCTCCTATACCAGCTATCAACACGTGCCAGGGTGCCTATTCAAATTATTTTAAAGTATAAAAAAATATTGTAAAAATACAATTTAATAAGCTTATACTATTTATGTTAAAAGTTCAAGTACAATAATTTGTAGCAAAAAAAAACCATTGGTCAGATAATATGCTTATTTGCTTATTAGAAAAAAAAAATATGAATAAGTAACTTTGTTTAGTTATCAATTGACTTATTTATTTATTTGATTTATTTTTGTTTATTTTTGTTTTATTTGATTTATTTTTAATTTATTTGACTTATTTTATTTATTTATTTAAATAAGTTATTTTGTTTGGCTAAACTCTTATTTATTTTTGTTTATTATTTTATTAACTTATTTGTTTATTAGTTTAAATTTTACTTATTTGATAAACCAAACGACGTTACTTATAAGTCAAATAAGTCAATAAATCATTTATTTAAATAAAATCAATTTATAAATTTAGAATTATAAGACATTTACCATTTGCTTTTATTATCTAATAATTGAAGAGAGTTTCTATTTGCTTTTTCCATCTATAGCGAATTTGTTGTTTGCACTTGTGCGATAAGTTGTGAAATCTACAAACTTCTTATGTTAGTATGTATTTTTCATTTTAAAAAATATGAACTTATGCAAATATTTTTATTTCTATGTTATATAATATTAGATAAAAAATCATGATTAATGATAAATAAAAATAGAGGCCACATTGATAAAACAATGCTTAGGAGTAAAAATAATGGAATAATAAATATCAAGCTTGGGTAATGACTTTAGTTAATACCTTACCTTTTAAATTTTTTTTATTTAACTATGTTAGATTTAATTATATTTTATTTAACTCATCTAAATAATTTAAATGGAAGAAAAATTTGTAATGTATGAAAAAATTTTCTTTATGAAAACTGAATCTGCTTTGTAATGTAAAAATTAATCATATATCTATATATATATATATATATATATATATATATATTGTTTTCTTTTCAAAGTTTGAAAGGTTTTTTAAATAGAAACAATAACTAAAGCCAAAGAAAAAAAACTAAGAGAGAAACAATATGTACTCAATTGCATGATTGAAATCGAACATATAATATTTATGTATTATTAATTAATTAATTAATTAATTAATTAATGACCGGTAATAGATAGTGGTAAGCATTTTTTATTTAATAATTAGGGTGAGAAATGGTTTTGTTTGATAATCTAATTTAAGTTTGGACTATTTGCTTTCTTAATTATAAATTAAATAAATAAAAAAATTATTTAGTTAGAAAGTGGCATTAAACTATTACATAGAGCAAAAATTTATGATTTATAAATATTTTTTAATAATTCTAAGGAAAAAAAATTAAAAGTTCGGCTTTAGGCTTTATGTGAGATATTTTTTTATATAGCTTTTTTCATCTTTAGAATTTTTTTACATTAAGTCCAATATCGCTACTTATAAAATTTTTATCGCCACGACAATCAAAATTTGAAATTCTTATTAAAAAATAAAAAAATTATCAAAAAAAATGTAGGTAAAATAAAAAGCCAGTTTAAACCTTTTCTAAGGCTTTATTTTATTTTTAGTAAAAAAAAAATTAATATTAGACTAAGTGCTTATTTAGATGTCTAAAAAGTATGATTTTTAAGAGATTTAATTTTTTTAAAAAAGGATAAATAAAAAAAGTTAGATTATTTGGAATAATTTCTTAATTTTTTTGTTTTTTTACTTTTTATTAAAATATTTAAAATGACCTTACTTATAACTTTTAAATTGTAGTGTTTAAGATATTGGCATAATATTTTTTATGGATAGAATTAACTTTTTTAGATTAGGGTATTATTGTCATTTTATTTGAAAAAAAGTTAAGATATTTAGAATATGTATTTTTTTTTTAGATTAAGATATAAAAATAAATTAGTTAACATTTTTTTAATACCAAACAGAGTAGATTAAAAGCCAATTTTTTTGCAAACAAAAAACAGTTTAAATGCTATCCTAAACAGACCCTAAACCCTAATTGTACGAAAACCAGGAAAGTTGTACGTGCCTGCGTGCACCGTGCACCGAACGGTGTTTGCTCTTGTTTTTTTGTGTTTTTTTTTTCTGGTAAAAAAATATATGAATAATTTTTGGTTTTTTTCCGTAAAAATAAATTAAAAAGCTAAAATCTAGATTATTGGATTGTTTTAACTTATTTTCTTTTATTTTTTTGAGTTTTTTTTAATAATTTGATCAAATTTTTTACTTATTCATCTCAATGAAATAAGTCAAAAATATATTAATTTAATTACATAAAATTTTTTATACTAAAAATAAAAATAAATAAAATAAAATATGTATGTAAATAATTATCTCAGCCAGAGCCATAATATTTTTTAAATATAATAATAGCACGCATGCGATAAAACATATAGGACCTGTTTTGCCTTAAGTTTTGAAAATGTTGCTTATTTTTATTTTTTAATTAATTTTTTTATTTTTCGAATCATCTCGATGACATAAATTGAAAAAATAATAAATTTTGATTAAAAGATAATTTTTTTAGTAAAGATAAAAATAAATAATATAAAATTTAATTTATTGCTTATTTGACTTATTTTTTATTTTTTTGAATTTTTATATTTTAATTAAAAGAATTTATTTTTTCAACTTTTTTCAGAGGAGTTAAAAGTATTATAATTTAACTAAATAAGAATAAAAATTCACTAAAAATAAATAAATAAATAAATAATTATTTAAAATGAGGTTAAAATTTTTTATGTATTAAAATAGTTCATTTGGCAGTCGGCCTTTAAGTCAATTTTTGCTTTAATTCACTAAAAGTTAAAAAGTTAAAAAAATTGCTTGGTTGAAATATGAGTAACTTTTAAATTAAAGGCTTAAAGCAGTTTTAAACTAAAAGGCAAAAATTTTTACTTAAAATTATTATTATAATTTTTAAATTTTATTTTTAGATAATTTTATATTCAATATATATCTTATTTGATAGATTTTGACAAGTAATTTTAAAAATATAATTTTTAAAAAAAATAAATACGTATTATAAAAGTTATGATATTTTTTAAAAATGTAAAAAAATTATATAAAAATCAAAAAAAGCTAAGAGCCCTTAAATTAAAATGAGATTTTTTTTGACTTTATGAACTTTTAAACTAAGAGGTAAAAAAATAATTTTAAACCGATTGGCAAACGAGGGCGTAATATTGTTGTTTAAATGTTCGTTTGGTAACCCAATTTTAAGTTGATTTTTTAATTTAAAACCGCTTTATGTTAAAAAGTTAAAAATTCGTTTGGTTGAAAAGTTAGCAATTTTTGAGCCACCAAAAAACCAAATAAGTCAGATGTAAAATTTTAAGATTATCCTTCAACTTAATTGAAATATTTTCAAACAAAAAATAAAAATTATCATAAAACCAATAAGGTAAAAGTTATGAATTGAAAATTGAACTTTTTTATTTTTTGAGTTTTAAATTAAAAAGTTAAAAAATTCAAACAGTCGACGTTAAGTCGGTTTGCCAAATGAGAACTAATTTTGTGTTTGGTTTAATTTTTTTTTAGATTTTTGACTTTTTATATTTTTTTAATAAAAAATAAATATAAAAAGATATAACAAAAACCATTGAGACTAAATTAATGGAATTTTTTAATGGTTTTTTAATTAATTTTTTAAAATTTTTTTTGGATCAAACATAGACTAATTTTTGATTGAAAAGTCAAAACACACGTATTCGGTTCGTTTGATTTGTTTGTTGGAAAATGGAAAGGTAAAGAAGAAGAAGAAAAAAACAGAAAAAAGGAACAGAAGAGTTAATTCTGGGGGACTTCCGGCCAAATCGCGCAAGAAAAAAATGGTGTTTGTTTCATTCCAATTCCAAACGCGGTGTTTCAAGGAAGCTGCCACGGATACGTCACGCTGACGTTTCAGATTGTACCATTCTAGAGAGAAAGTGGGGCAAAGACCTGGTCTTTAATAGTTTTTTTTATTTAAATTTTAGTAGGTTAGTCTTTGGTAGTTAATGTTGTATTATATTATCCTTGCTTCTTAGTTTTAAATTAATTTTTTATTTAAAATTATTTTAAACTAAATAAAAAAATGGTCAACTGTTGGGTTACTTTGAGTAAAAAGCAATAAGCTAACAAATTTGATTTAACGTTAATTTTTTTTTGTTTTTTTTGTATTTTTAGTAAAAAAGTTATATTAGATTCAAAATAGATTGTATGGTAATTTGATTTTTAAATTAGCTTTTTTCAAGTTAGTTGTTTGGACAAAAAGTTAATTTTTTTAATTTTTTATTCAAAG
>JAOTRH010125920.1:0-14538 GCA_034768845.1 Heliamphora exappendiculata
ATTTGGGCGATATTTTGTTCATTTTGCGAATTCTTCATAGAACTTATTTTAGGCCTTTCGAACGACGCCGTTGAACAAAAAGTCTTACTTAAAATCATGTTTTCAAAAAAAACCTTTGTCGTAGATTTTTATTTCTTATTTGGCAATTATTAAAATTGTGTATAATTAATTTTTATTTTATTTTATTTTATTGCAGCATATAGTCAATAACTTATTGACTTGAGGATTTGGTGCAATTTGACCTACACAACTTAGAGGGACAATCAATGCAGGAGATTACATGTATTTATTATTTTGGTAAAATACATTAATCTCAAATTTGAAGCTATGCAGTTTTTTGTTGCACATGAAGGTTCAAAATAATCACAAATAAATAGAAATAGATAAATTTTACGTGGTTCAGCAATTTATCTACGTCCACGAGTAACAAAATTTAATATATAGAGAAATGATTATAAATTTCTCAACTTTCATAAATTTTTCATCTCAAATAATTTGCACACATTAATTATCTGAATATACAATTATATTCATATGAGAGAAATAGAAATATAATCTAATTCAACTTGTATTAATCAAGTTCAAAACTAATCAAACTTGTACAAACACGCATTCTTTAGAACTCTTTAAAATGTCAAATTGTTATGGTTAAAATTTAGTAGCATAATAAACTAAAAATCCATCTCGACTCCATTACATGATTTGAGCCAAAATTCCAAACAGTTTTATGGCTTAGAAAATTACCATTCCTTTATTAAATTATTGCATATATGGATTAGTCCTACATATAATATATTGTATAATACATTCTACACTGCATACTTATGCGGTATATGCATTAGTAATTATGGGTCTACTCATTTTATTAGTTTATATACAATACGCTGAATATGAAATACATTGCATTGCACAATGTGTTGTACATGAATTACTATTAGCATTTATGTTGCAAAGTGAAATTAGAGGGGTTTAATAAACATAAAATTCTTATCAAATAAATAAATAAATAAACATAAAATTAGTATTTTAATACTTTTAATTATTGGTATCAACATCAACTAATTGTTGACTAATAAAATAAATGAAATTATAATGAGACTAAAAATTTTAGAGAGAAGACCGTATTTTTCTAAATCACAAAAAATAATTATGTATTAGTTATAAAGCTCAGGAAAATCAATGCATTTTATCCTTATTATTTTGTTGAATTGCAAGCGATCCATTCTTTTTTAGGCATCCAAGTGATTTAATTTAATCAATGTGGACTAATTGTTATTTAGTGTTTTAATTTGATATTTTACATAATTTTTACTTTACACTACATAAAGAAGGTGCTTGGTATTGTTGAAACCAGTAACTTATAAATTATAATTTATAGTAAAAATTGTGAATACTTAGTAAAAATTATAATTTATAACAAAAATAGAAAAAAATATTAGTTATAATTTATAGTAGAAGTTGTGGGTACTTAAAAAAAATTATAACTTATAACTAAAATTAATAGTAAAAAATTAAAAATTACTAACAGTAACTTTGCCAAATGCCCTCACAGAGTATTTAGTGTAATTGAACTTTTGAACTTATAACTTATATCGCACCCATTTAACCTCACATCCTTTGAAGTCAGTTATTGTGTTTTTTTTTTTTTTAAATCTCAAGTCAAAGAAGTAAAATGATTATTAAGTTAAAAATTGATTTTAAATCACCATACAGAGAAAAAACTTTGTGATTTGGCTTCCATGGTGACCTTGATCCAAGTAATTTTCTTCATGTGGGGCCACAAATTAATTAGATCTACGGATTAACAAAACAACAAAGCAATTTTTTATTAGCCTAATAATCTTATCATAAGATGGAAAATCTTAATTTTTTGTAAAGAAATATAAGAAAATCCTATGGTGTACATCATTTGATTTTTCTATTTTTATTTCGATAATAACAGGTTTAAGCTTTGATTATTACAATTTTAGGTTTAGTTATGACTTATGACCAATTAATCCCTACACTGTGTGCACCTTAACTCGTGTAGTATGTATTTTTTGGTTATTTTAATTTTTTCTTTTAGTTAATTCAAATTCGATTTTGGTTAGGACACTTTTCAGTTCATATGTAATTATTTTAACTTTAATTTGTAATTATTTTAATTTTTATTTTGTCATACAAATTTAAAATAAGTTAAGAGTGCATATGGGTCTCATTTGCTAAGTTGACTTTAAACCAACTTTTTTACTTTGGCCCGTTTGGCTGTTTTATTTTTTTGACTTTAAGATTAAAAAAAATTGACATGATTTGTTTTCTCAAAATAAGAAATAAAGTCAAAAAATTAAAACGTCAAATCAAAATATGAACTCTTAAAATATTCTATTCAAACTGTAATCACTTTTAAAAAATAATAATATCCATTATTTCAAAAAAAAAAACTAATTTTTTACCCAAATAACTAATTTCTTAAAAGTTAACTTAAAAATTAAATTAGCAAACAACCTATTTTGAGCCAAATTTAAATTTTTGGCTTAATGAAGAAAGATAAAAAACAAATTAATTTTTGAGTTAGTTGTCAATCGGGACAAAGTCACTGTTAGACAAAGAAACAAAAAGTTCAATTTATAAATTTTATGAGTAATTTAAAACTAAAAAATATTACGGCAAAAAGTTTTAGCTTAAAATGTCTTTAAGCTAAAAGGTAACAAGGTAATTAGTCAAAAAAATTTAAGTTAAAAAGAAGTTATTATATTTTTTTATTTTTATAAAATTTTACATTCAATAAAAATGTTATTTATTAGATTTTCACGACTAAGTTTTAAAAATAAAATTATTATAAAAAAAGATGTGTATAAATAAAAGTTACGATATTTGAAAAAATATAAAAAAATATTTTAAATAAATAAATAAATAAATAAATAAAGTTAAAAAGTTAATAAACCAAAAGAAAAAATGCTTAAGTTGACAAAGGGTAAAAACTTATTTAGACTTTAAGCTAAATTTTTTTAAACTAAACCTAAAATTGAGAGCCAAGTGAGACAGTATTGACTCAAATAATTAGTGCAAATCCAAAAATATATTAAGATCTCATGGCAATCGAGTTTAAGCCAGTTTTAAATTAATTTTTTATATTTTATTTCAGACTCAAAATTTTAAATACTTTATTTGGCAATGCAAAGGCTTTTAACATTTTAACTTTCTTATTTTTTTATATAAAACTTTTAATATATTATTTTAAAATATCATAAATTTTATTATATACAATTATTTTTAATAAAAATTATATTTTAAAATTTATTTGTCAAAATCTATTAAACAACATCTATATTGAATATAAAATTTTCTAAAAATAAAAATATATCAATTTTAAGCAAATTTTTTTGGTTTATTGATTTTGGGTTAAAGTTACCCATACCATTCACTAAATATTTTTTTTTACTTATTTGACTTGAACAAATTTTAATCAAAAAGTATGACTTAAAGTTAGGTTGCCAAATGAGGTTTTATAGTCATGCTTGGGATAATTATTTATTTGCTTATTTTGTTTTGTTTATTTTTGTTTTTAGTTAATTTTTTTATTTTTTAATTAAATTATTATATTTTTAGACTCTTTTTATCGAAACGAGTCAAAAAAATGATATTTTTAATTAAAATATTTTAAAAAATAAAAATAAAAAAACAAAAATAAGCCAATAAATCAAATTAATGTTACTTATTTTCGTCTTTAATGAACTTTTATTTATCTTTTCATCATTATTTTTATTTTTTTGAATCATCTCATTAAAAAATTCAAAAAAACACAAAAATTTAACTAAATTATAAAAAATAAATTTAAAAATAAATAAAAATAAACAAAATGCAAAAATAGGCCATTGATTTTGGCACCGTCCTTCCACAATGTGGACCCATTGATTTTGACAGCCACATTTTAAATGGCAAAAAAATTAGGCTACGTTAGTTACCCAAAAAAATATAAATAAAAAAAATTAGGCTCAGTTTATGCTGCGTTAGGAATACGCCACGTTTGGCTTTTTTGAATTGCTAGTGATGTGATGAAATAAATTACATTTTTTTGTTCTTATTTTCTTGTTTCCAAGCTTGTTTGGAATAAAAATATTTTTAAGTTTCTAGTGCAAATCACTAATTTGCCTTTAAAATTCCTCATCTAAAAAATTAGATAATCTCGGTGGACAATTTGGTTCAAGGCTTTTAAATAATTTTTTAAAAGTTGGAGAATATATATATATATATATATATATATATATAACCATTTTAGCATTGAAAGTCCACCCAAATGAACCCTTATACCTTTTTGCATTTTTAGTTAAAAAAAATTAAATTAAATTCAAAATAAATTGTTTGATAACTTAGTTTTTAAGTTAATTTTTTTAAAATTAATTATTTGGATAAAATCTATTTTTTTATTCAAATTGGACAATTTTTTCTTTTTATATATTTGATATTAACAATTATATACAGTTGGTAGTAGTAATAAATAAATTATGAATTAAAAATATTTTTGTATTTTAAATATAATTGGTAGTAGTAACAATTATATACAGTTGGTAGTACTAATAAATAAGTTATGAATTAAAGATATTTTTATATTTTAAAAGTAGTTAGAATTTGAATATAATATTTTAAGAATTAATATTTTAACTTGATTTTTAAACTTTTAAATTTTTTTTTTATTTTTTTGTCAAACAAACTATGTTGTCTTGTTGGCAATTATTGTCGTACCATGCAATTGGAAGACGTCTTATTTTAATAATTCAAATTATACATTTTGTATACTTGGTATTTAAGTTATTTATAAAAAAAATTAAATTACTTCAATAATAATAGTCACCTAATCTTATTAGATTTCTCTTCAAACAATAAATAATTACAAAAACAAGGACTTCAATTTTTAAAAGGGTTCTTTTCATCTTAGTTTTACTTTTATATGTTACTTATATTTAAGTCAATTACAAATTCTCATTTAAGAACGGTTCTAATTGAAATATAACTTTTCAAATTATCTCAATTTATCACTGCCTCTCTCTTATCTGATAGTCTCACACCTCATCTCTCTCTCTCTCTCTCTCTTTCTATCTTTATCTCTGATAGTCTCGCCACCACCAGACCTACTGCACTCGCCCCATTCACCACCGAATTCGCCACTGGCGACGGCGGCAGCAACGACGATGGCCTCACACCCCTAAACCTAAAAAACAACCAGATCTGGTGTACGATTGTCCCGGTGGTGGAATGCAGAGCCCGAGCAGCAATGGTGAGTGGGAGCAGCGACGACGACGACGAGCGCGACGGCGAGGGCGGCAGCGCTGATGTCTCTGTTTGGTTATCCACTGTCGACTCACCGAAGACAAACCCACTGCCGTCGCTGTGGTCGCCTCACCATTGCCGCTGTGAATATTCTCATTTTGAACCAGATCTGGTTGTGTTGACACTAGTTTCCTAGATCGGTGGTAAATATTCTCACCTTGTTCGCAGTGTGAATATTCTCATCTTGAACCTCTGTGAGATGGCGGTGGAAACGAAAGAGAGATAGATGGAGAGAGGGACGAGGAGCGCCGAATGTGAGATGGCGGTGGCCGGTGACAGCGCCAGTGGGGTAACCGGAGGTGGTGGCGCACTGAGACTCTCAGATCTAATTGCAGTTGAGCGAACCTTTAGTGAAAACGAGAGAGAGTAACGGAGAGAGGGACGGAACCATATCTGGTTTAAAATGGTCTAGATCTGGGATGGCGACAGTACCGGTGGGGGTCGCCAGAGTTGATGGCGCTGGACGGCGGCGGTTGGTCGGTCAGCGGTGGCGGGTGACCTATAGAAATATTATCATTTTATTGTTGGATGACCAATATTTCTATATTTAAGGAATAAAATATTATCACTATGGAACTAATATTCCTATATTTAAGGAATAAAATATTATCACTGTGAAAACAAGTGACGCATCATGAAAATTATTACTAAGGGTATAATAGATCTAAATAAATCTTGAATTTTGAAATAGTACTTAAAAAAAATGTAAACTTATGAATGAGATCTAATTAAAAAATATTTCTAAAAGTAAGACCTAAAATCAATTAACTCTTTTTAATAAAATACAATACTAATTCCATTATTAACGCAATTTTAGGTGGTCCCACTAACGGTGGCGGAGCATACATTGTGATTAAAATTGATGTCTTGTATAATTAAGGGTATTTAATTAAATATTTTAACTTTTTTACATAAAATATTATTTTTATTTGTAACTCAAACTGTCTCAAAGTATTGAGCACCAGGCCCAAAAGGCTTAAATATTTTGATTAAAATATTTAAATAATGTTTGCAAGTGCTAATAAATGAAAAGATCGGATGTCTACATCCACGTTCTTTGTCGAAAAATGGTATCACTATATTATTTTTTTATTTCTGTAATTTTAGAAGTTTAAATAAATAAATTTATTAAAAATAAATCATATATATTAATAGTGTAAATTTTTATTTAATTTGTAAAATTTAAAATTTTAAATGTATACTTAAGAAGCCGCCACTGAGCATGACGTGAGTTTGTGGATTTTAACATTCAAGGTAAACGGAAATACCGAAAGAAAATAGTGCCTTATTTTTAATTGAATAAACGAAATAAAAAAGAAGTATTGTGGGAATGCCTTCAAAACTCTATTTCAATTTGTATTATTTTTCAAAAAGTTAGTCTAAACATATCCAATCAGATATTTTATTCAACGAATTATTTTTAAGATATAAAAATATTTTCAAAATTTCAATTGGTTGACACAATTCTTATTTGGAATCTTCCAATTCTATCTCTGAAATTATGATAAAAAAATTTCTCAATTTTTTGACTTTTCTATTTTGTTTGGTACTATTATTTTTTTGCTTTATTTTTTTTTCAAGAGGATCTATTATTATATGATTAATTTTTTAATATACATGGAGATTTAAGTTTATTTTAAAAAAATTACTAAAATAACACTAAAAAAAATAGAATTATTTTAATAATTTTGAAAAAATCTCTACAATAAATTTAAATATCATGAGATAAGTATAATTTACCCCCAAATTAAACATATTAATTACGAATGTATTAATAAAAAAAATATGAGGCAGTAACCCTGTCCTTTATGTCTCCTTTTTCTAGTAAAACTCAAATTTGAATTTGAACTCGAACACGAAGAATTCAAAGCAACTGCAATTCACAGAGATTCCCCAGAATTAGTAAATTCTTTAAATTTTTAACAAATTTGGATTACACACACAACCTATATATATATACCCATTACTTTTCTACAAAACTTCTCTCGAAACACGTTTCATCAATCATCATATATAAGGATATAGTTATACACATCAGATCCGAATTCAAAAAAATCATCAATTCACTCGTTCTTCCTTTCGGCGATATTTCGTTCTTTTTTTAAAATTTCTTCTCCGATTCCTTCATGGAACTCATTCCGGGTCTTCCAAACGACGTCGCCGTTGAATGCTTTATTCGCCTCCCTTTCGAGCAACTCTCAGTCGCCGTCACCGTATGCAGGGGTTGGAAAACCGAGATTGATGGACCGGAGTTTCGACGTCGCCGGAAAGCCGCTGGTCTGGCCAGGTCCGTCGTCGTGTTGGCCCAGGCTCGAGTCGGACTGATCCGAAACGCACGCCTATGGAAGTGTTTGGGTAGACATGTTTATGGGCTCACGCTTTGTAACCCAGAAACGGGTTTCTGGTCGGAGCTTCCGACGATAGCGGGGTGCCCCGACGGGTTACCGATGTTTTGTCGCCTCGTCGGTGTTGGATCGGATCTGGTAGTGATGGGCGGGTATGACCCGGTGACTTGGCGAGCCTCCCATTCAGTGCATATTTACAACTTCGTGTCCCGCAAGTGGCGGCGCGGCACTGCCATGCCCGGCGGGAGAAGATTATTCTTCGGGTGCGCACAGGGTTTTGATCGGACGGTGTACGTTGCAGGTGGCCACGACGACGACAAGAATGCATTAAGTTCCGCAATGATGTATGACGTGGCAAAAGATGAGTGGGTCCAACTTCCCGACATGGCAAAAGAGCGGGACGAGTGCGAAGCCGTGTTCCACCGTGGCAAGATCCTAGTTGTTGGTGGGTACCCCACGGAGATGCAAGGCCGGTTCCAAAGAGACGCCGAAGCACTGGATGTCACCACTCAGCGGTGGGATAAGGTACAAGAAGGATTCTTAGAAGCTTCCACGTGTCCAAAGACGTGTGTGGACAGTGGGGATGGGAGGCTTTACACGTGTCGTGACGGTAACGTAATGGCACTGGAGGGTGCCACTTGGCAAGTCGTGACTGGACTACCCGATGACATGGCAACTGTCTTTTGCGTTACAGCGTGGCAGGAGAATTTGCTAGTGATGGGGTATTCAAATATTGGTGGGTCCCACAGGGCCTACGTGATGGATTTGGAGCGTCGCACCTGGACAAAACTTGAGTTACCCAGGGAATACTCGGGCCATGTCCAGTCAGGATGTTGTTTGGAGATTTAAACCAAATCCAAAAGCTACTTCTCAAAAGCTACTTCTGCATATACATTTATATCACGATCTACTCCCCTTTTTTCTAAAGCAATGGTTGCCACATTGTAACGGTTTGATGGAATTATGTTACGTTTTTGGTGTTTACACATCTTTTAGCTTTTTATTTATATATTAAAATTTGTGTAGATGTTCTTGTCACAGTTTTTATTTTCACTTGTGGGTCAAAAGCAACTCAAGAAAACTGATTTTTGAGGAGTTATATTTTGGTGTTCATAGATTTTGGCAGATTTTAAAAATATAATTTTTATAATAAAAAAAAAATAGATATTTAATAATAGTTATTATATTTTTTAAAAAAATATAAATGTATTTTCTGTAGACAAAGTAAAAGGACTAAAAGTTAATTAAAACAATAAAAGCATGAGACAAAGAAAAAGGTTTAAATGACTTTTTGACTTTAAATATAAAAAAATACAAAAAACTCATCTTAAAGCTGAATTACCAAACAAGACCTTTGTTTTTGTAATAATTAACTTTTAGTTTAAGTTCAGTTGTAATAAATACTTACATTAGTCATTTAATTCATTTATTTTGATCCAAAATGAATTCAGAAGTGTTGATTGTGTCATAAATTTATATTTTTTTATTTGGAAATATAACTATTGCTTCGGTCATATATTTCTGTTTTTTATTTGCAAATAAAACAGGCAACCACTGGAATTGCGCATAATCACTTTTTGTTTGTTTCTTATCTTTTAAAATTTATTTATTGTGGCGTATGATCACTCTTGACGTAGAGGATTTGGGGCAATTTAAGTCATTTGACCACCACAATTTAGGTTAAGTTTAGTATTGTTGAAACTCGTAACTGATATGTTATAGTTTATAATAAGAATTGTAAATATTTGATAAAAATTATAATTTGTAACTGAAATATATAAAAAAAAATTTATAAATTGTAAAAAAAATTGTAATTATTTGAAAAATTTATAATTTATAGCTAAAATATCACACCCCACCTCTGTGTAACTATATAACCTTTTCTAGATAGGATGAGACTTATTTGTAACAATCAACATGCGCATATAACTAATAAATATAATGAAAATATTATTTTTTATAAAAAATAAAATTAACTTATATTCATCAAGTTAAGCAGTAGATTAATTATACAAAAATTTATTCCATAAACGCACAACAAACATGTAATTTTTTTTATTCATATACAGAAATACAGGAGATAATAACTTATTAAATCTATACAAGGTGCATAAACTTCATGAAAGAGACAACAGTTTTTTAAACTATAATAGTACTTTATGTATTAATTATAAATTTCAGAAGATTTTCTAATTTTTTTAAAATATAGAGATGCTTATGTATTAGCTCTAAACTTCAGAAGAGACCAATTTTTTTCACTTTATTATTTTATTTTATTAAATTGCAAGTAATGGATCCACTCTTTTATAAACATATTGTACACGTCTCAAAATCGAGCTATGTACACTACACTGACAACTTAAAACTACATAAAATTGATAATTGTATTTTGGGCCCACTTTAATTTAACCAAAGTGGACTAATCTATAATTGACACTACATAAATTCATAAATGATAAATTGACAAATGAACCACATCCATTTACAATGAAAATCCCAAATATTTATAATTATGGTATATGGTGCATTCTAAATGGAAGGTATGTATGAAGAATTTTATATGTCTCAAATTTCCATCATATAAGCAATATTGTTTTTTTAAAAAAATTGCCATCAAATTTCATCTCTTGTATAAGAATACACAATTTTTTTCTTTTTTTTTTTTTTGGTTTGAGAATCAGGAAGAGTAAGAGAATTACAATACTTTGGTTTGTTTAGATCCCTATATACTTATCTTATTTTTTAGAGAACTATTTTTAGATTCTTGAGATTTTTTTTTCCTTTTTTGGTAGTTAAATAGAAAAGAGAGAGACCACATGTTTTGAACTCTAAAGTCATGTTTGTTTCACCGGATTAATAGTCCGTCTAGACTATTAGTCCGAAATATAATTCAATACCGTGTTTGTTAAGCTTTCGAACTATTGATTCGGATGGATTATTAGTTCACTAAATGAGGGATAATTAGTGAGAGAAAAGGGTGAAATTAGGAAGAATTAGATTAAGGAGTAAATTTAAAATTTTTTAAAAATAATAAAAAATATTAAAATATTAAAATAAATAATATAAAATTTAACAATAACATAAAATTTAACTTATTAGTTTATTTAAGTTAATTTTAAAATAAATTAACTTAATATAAAGATAAATTATTATCTAATCCGTTATTTAATCCTACTCAATTTTAAATATAAAAAAATTAATCACACATCACTACTAATCTAATTCAATTTAATCCAGAACATCAAACTACCCTGAGGATAAATATGACACTTTGCAGCTCTGGTTACTGAAGTGGCCACCACATCTGATTCTTGAGATTTGAATTCATTCCATCTTAATGAGGGCTCCTTACTTTGTGACACGAGGATACACTACTAAGAGAGATCTTAAATATTTGAGGAATAATGTAATATTTTAATTTAATGGTGCTTGTTTTTTTATAATAAAATTTAGGGGTGAATATTAATTAATACCTATATAAATTTTATCCAAAAATTAAATTTAGATTTTAATTTTTATAATATAAAACAGCGCATGTTAGGAAATTAATAGATCATAGTTTTTTAATTCTATGAATTGCTTTAAATTTTGGCATCGTTTTTTTAAAAAATATGGTTAAATTAAACAATACGTGTCTCATCAAATTTATAGATGTTTGTTATTTTCTCTTTAAAAAATGACATTAATTATTCTAAAATATAATATTTTAATTATCATAAAAGTATCTCTTTTAATATATTTCGTGTTTCTTCAATGAGTGGAGATTGATTTTTAGCCTAAATTTAGAAGGGATATTTTATTCTTTGAAATATAATATAAAATTAATTTAAGTAAATGCATTTGATGGGGTATACTAAATAATAATTAATTATAATTCTGATTAAAATAGCAAAAGTTAGGTGCACGTAAATAAATGGAAATTTAACAACTTTTTTTAATAGCACAATTTTTTAAACAGATTTAACTAAATTTTTTGGGATAGTTTATTTTTTTGAAATTCTCATATCCACAAATTTTAAAATTTAATTGTTTTATTTGTTATTTCAAAATTTAAAGAAAATGTTAAGATTAAAATTTAACTCCTCCCATTATTTTTTCTTGAATTGTAAACTTGAGAACACTTCTAAAAATTCAATTTGGTAATCTATCAAATTAATTAATTTTAAAATTAAAGTTATTTAAAAAATCCTATTGATTATCCCATTCCATATTTTTAGAATTATATATATTTTTAAAAAATCATAAGTTTTAAATAAATATTACTTTCAAGTCTTAAACTATATATTGTGATTAATATATGACTATAAATAATTTAGTTAATATCTTGAAGTTAATTATTATAGTGGTATGTATAGAAATAAAAGTTTGAAAAAAGGGTTGAAGTATTGTTGTATGTTCTATTGTTTTGGTTAGAATTATTATTTTACTTTTATTTTCTAAGTGATCTTTGTACAAATTTAATTGTAAAAAACTTGAAATAAATAAATAAAAGTAAAATTACATTTTGCTATTTTTCGTAACTAAGATCTTGTTCTTAGTATAAATTTATGTTAGATTATAAACACACACACAAACATATAAAGATACAAATATATTTCGTGAAAGATGATAAATGCAAGGAGAAATATTCAATAGGTAGAGAATACCACGTTAGCATACTGAGGTGGTGCGTTCATTCAATACAAAAATAGCTTATCTGTCAGACAATCTTGATCTTCCATTTTATTCTCTTTTATCTCTCATATTCTTCCATGTATAGGAAAGTAAAAAAAAAAACATTCATTAAAATTACTTCTCTTTTTACTAATTCAATAAAAAATAATTTAACTTGCACTTTTATTTATTTATTTATATATTTTTTTACCTCTATAAATTAGCAAATATATTTCTAATTGAGTGTCTTATCATTGATTGATTAACCAATTATCAAATTAGTTATAAATATTATTTGATGCTTTATTTTTAAATTATTAAAATTAGACAATTGGGTGCTTTTCAGCACGGATAATAACTTATTATATTTGTGCTTAAAATAATCCAGACTAACAAAAAAGCAAAAAAGTATATATTATATGGTAAGCCTACAAGTAGAGTAGGCGCACACGAGACGTAATTTTGTCAAATATTAGAAACTTATATATTAGAACAAAAATATTTTTAAAAATCAAAACTTAATGCTGCCTAAAAAGAAAATTTTCATTTAATGAATTGCATCTCTCGAGATTAATGGGATTGTTGGGAGAAGTGAATGAAATTTTTTAAAAGTAAAAATTAAAAAAAACTTGTATAATCACCATTTAAAGTAATAATTTTTAAAAATATCTTTAAAATGAACCATTTTTATGCTACTTTTCTCTCACACGTAGTACATTTTTTTCTATTTACAATTTGGCTATTTGTTTTGCACAAATTTTGACTCGTTTTAATTTTGATTTTTTTTAAAACATGACACTTTTTATAATAGTAATAATTTAGATTTAATTATTAAAAAAGATATACCAATAGAAAAAATGGTAATTCCAACTAACGTACTAAATTATATTAAAATACTAATTTTTCAAAGTTATGCTTTAGCATAGAGTATTATTAGCAATTCCACTAACTGTGGCCTTTGATAATTTTTTTTTTCTATATTAAAGTTAAGTCTAGCCCCAGGTTTATTATGTTACAAGAAAAATTAAGTAGATTGGAGAATATTATCAATTGGAAAAAATATATTAAAAAAATTAATTATGAAAATATAACCAATAATTTTATATTTCAAAAAAGATAAAAAAATAAAATTTTAAATAATAAAAAAATTAAAAAGCAAATTTATATATAAAAGGTTTACAACTAATATCTCACATAAAGCACCTAAAATTATCAAACCGCCTATGATCAATAGATAAATATCACGTGTTTCTTTAATATAAAATTATATTTATGCGTAATAATTGTTAGTTTTTTTTTTATATAGGACTAGTCTTTAAAATTATAAAAATATTACACTCATGTATTAATTTAGCATATGACCTCAATATATTAACGTAATGTTGACTAACTACGTAATAACTTTTTCATTGCAACAATGCAACGATCATTCGTTCTTTTTTTTTAAATTTAATTTCCTATTTATTTAGTATTTTTATCTTTTATTTTTATCTTTTATTTTTACCACCATTATATATTTTATTTTTTTTATTGTTAGAGATCGAACCATTTTTATTGTCAGTGATGGAACAATTAATATCTACTAGCGAAGGTGTTCAGATTCAAAAGCTTAGCCTAAATTATTGCCCTTAAATCGGACACACACTAGGAAAAAAAGGAGCATCACACCCTCTCAGTACCCCCCACTGATTTGTCAGGCCGACACAAATGCAATTGAGAACACCACCAGAATGCGCTTTGTGCCACGAAAAAAAAAAAATCAAACAGACACCAAGAAAATAATAATGTTATGGTGATTATTTTTAATAATAAAACTTAAGTACTATATGAGATAATAATAAATAAAAATATAAAATAAAATAAATACTAAATTCATAAAATGACATAAACATTATACATGAGATGTCACATTATGATGTAGTGTCTCGCTAATATAGTCACCGAATATGATGACTCTAAGATAAAAATGTAATGTTTTGAAACATTCAATCATATATTTTTTTTATAAAACTTATTAATATATCTGTTAAAAAAATTTACCAAAATATATATACAGTGATACGAGATTATGCGGATCCAAATGGTCACCTAATACGTTTTTTTGTCTTATAAACGACCCACTAACCAAGGCAACGATGTTTTAACTTTTAATGGCTTGATTTCCGGGGTCACTATCATCAACCTTCTAGAACAACGTCCTTATGCCTTCACACTATTTCTAGACCACACAATT
>JAOTRH010125931.1:2724-14537 GCA_034768845.1 Heliamphora exappendiculata
CAAATTAAACAAACTCAAGAAGAAATCTACATCAATCAAGCTAAATACACGAGAGACATGTTGAAGAGGTTTGACATGCTAAAGGTAAAACCCATGGGAACTCCAATGTACCCTACAACAAAGCTTGACAAAGATGAAGATGCCATAGCAGTAGATGAAAAGCGTTATAGAAGTATGATTGGATCTCTCTTATAATTAACTGCTACTCGTTAGGATATTATGTTTAGTGAATGCATGTGTGCTAGAGTTCAATCAAATCTAAAAGAATCACATGTGACCGCTGTTAAGAGCATCTTTAGATACTTTTTAGGTACACAAAATCTAGAATTATTTTATTCTAGAAGAATAACCTTTGAATTATTTAGCTATTCAGATGCTAATTTTTCCAGATGCAAAGTAGATAGAAAAAGTACAAGAGGTACTTGTCAATTCCTAGGACACTCACTAATCTTTTGGTTTAGCAAAAAGCAGAACTCAGTGGCCTTATCTACGACCGAGGTTGAGTACATTGTTGCTCGAAGTTGTTGTGCACAAGTTCTTTGAATGCAATAACAATTAGAAGACTATGGTTTTCACTTAGATCATATTCCTATTAAATGTGATAACACTAGTACAATTAATATATCCAAGAACCTAATACAACATTCAAGAACCAAGCACATAGAGATTAGACATCATTTTATATGAGATCATGTGCAAAATAGAAACATCGAACTTGAATTTATAGGCACTGATTTCCAATTAGCGGATATTTTTACAAAATCCTTAAATGAAGAAAGAATATATTATATTAGAAGAGAACTTCGTATGCTATGTGCTCCTAATTCATTATTTATATGCCATACTAACCATGTCTTTTCATTGCATTTCAAAGCCTTTGATGTTCATTCTTGATATGTAAAAAAGTGTCGACACCACTTGAAAAAGCGTTGACACAATTGTGTGATGTGTTGACACAAAGCTGTATAGAAGTGGCACTGCGAGAAAAGTGTCGACCATTTTCTATTCAGTGTCGACACCATATTGATTCTCTAACTCCCAATAAATTTGTGTCAACCCAAATAGCCGAATGTGTCGATACAAATCTTAACGCCTGTATAAAGAAGCGTCTATCCCCGAACCGTCACATCGTTTCCCTCTCTCTCTCTAAAACTGTTCATCTCCCGTGCTTTTTTTTTTCAAAACCTGCGTCGACTCCTCTGTTAGGATTGTTATACTGAAAATTATATTTTTAGTATTTAATTTAATTTTAATAAAATTAATTTTCTATTTTACGAGAATCTTTATGAGTAATGTATGTGTATCATTTTCTTAATGATATATATAGATGTTTGATATTCTGTATAGTATTTAATCTGGTGTGTAGAGTACAACTTGCACACAGAAGATCAGATTTTAGGTTCTTGCAGAATATAAGTTTTATGTTCACAGTTTAGATGAAAATAGACATACCATCGGTACGACAGTAGCACAGAGTTTTAGTAGGCCTGTCTTGCATACAGGGAACAGATAATAGCGTCGTCTATTGTTCCGACTCTCTGTGCTAGTACACCTTGTGTGTATTGAACGGAACATTTGGAGTAATTAATTTTGTACTGACTATATAAGTTAATTCACACCCCAAGGTTATTATAAATAGTTTTTATTCTCTTAATCTTAAAATAATTTTTGATTTGCATATATTTAATATTCATTATTTTGATTCATTATAGGGTACATTATATGGGTCTATGTTCCCAGTGAGTTAGATACGGTATTATTTATATGACAATTATTAATTATTGACAGAATCCACGTCCTGAAGATCGGGATTGACGATACCCCCTTAAGGATACTTATAAGTTTTGACCGAGGTGGATTTAATTCTCCGACGGTTAAATAAGTTAAGAAAAAGGGCTTAAGAAATATCAAGATTTCGATTAAATTAAATTGTTAGTAATTAAATTTAATTGGCGAGTATTGAGAATCTTAACGTGAGGAGAAATGTTAAGTATTTAATAACAGGAGCTCAATGCAAAAACGTTTTGAGATTATGGGTCAGAGTTCAATTACGTTCTTTAGTGGTGTGAACTATAATTCAATATTTTATAAAAATTACAGAAATCACTGTATGTCTTTCCATAATTGCAGAAACTTCTAGTAGATGTCTATTTTCTACTGGAAGTCTAACTCGTAATTATTCCCCAAGTCCCAGTTGTAGCCCTATATATATGCGGATAGGCTGAACCAGTTGATGATGGATTTTTATATATCATTATTATTATGATATTATTTTTGTCTCTCAAGACTTAAATATATCAGAGTTCTGCCGGTACAAGTTCTCGGAGGATCGTAACTCACACTACGTTCGAGGATCGCGTAAGGGAATACAGTAGAAGATCTGGCTGGAGCTTCAACTCAGAATCAAGTCGTAGTTGAAGATTAGATCGACAAGAGGTATTCATCTAAATTAAATTTTGGTTGCACGGATTTTATTTTGATCGTTCTTCATCAAAAGTTTTATCTGGAGCCCACTTCAGCGTTTACCCGTTCAGTTTTTTTTTACGAAAAATTATTTTACAAAAATAATGATCTTGACAGTTTTTCCTCCAATAAATTGGTATCAGAGCCGTTTTAATTTTTGTTTACGATTATCGGAGATAGGTAGATTTGGAACTGTTGTTAACTTTGTTTTGTCGACGTTCTAATCATGATTTTATGATTGTTCTTTATTTTCATATTTAATTGAATACGTGGATAATGATTTAATTATTATTTTTAACCACAAGGGTTGATCGTGGTAGATTGATTGTGAGCCTTCGGAATATAAGATCGATGTAATAGTTAATTTTATATTTTTAAACATCTGTTTACATTATTTAAGAACTGGTTGAACATGTCCAAGAATACAAACAACAGAGGCGGCACCGGCAGTGGTTCGAATTTTTACGGGCTACAGATTGCGGTAAGTTTTAATAGTTTTAAATGGATTTTTTCGGTGAGTCTTTCTGCAGTATTTACATATAAAAAATAGCACAAAAAACAAGTAAAAATAGTAAGAAAAAATTACCAAAATAGCCCAGTTCCGACGGCTTTGCCGGCGGTGATTCGGCGATAATTTTTATGATTTTTTGGGCCCTTTTTGAGACTATTTTTTTTAAAAAAATTTAAACATAAAATAGTAGTAAAGCATATCTTAAGATACTGTAAAAAAACTAAAAAAACTGGGCCAAACAATGCATTAAAAAAAGAAAAAAATAGCAGCAGTTTTTAGGCAAATTTTTAACAATTTTTTGGGCTGTTTTTCAGAAGGCCTTTCTATAGAAAGATAGTACTTTTGAGAGCTTTCTTTTGATATAAAGTAGATTGAAAACAGAGTTTGGATGAGGCCGGAACGGCCTCGGGAAGTTGGTAGTAAAAGGCAGCGGCGCTGGTGAGCGGCGGCAGTCCGTTTCAGGTGATTTTTCAGCGATTTTCTGAGCAATTTTTGAGCAGATTGTTTCATAACAAAATAATACTTTTTGAGAGTTTTCTTTTGATATAAAGTACGTCAAAAACCTGATTCGGAAAGAGGTTGAAAAAGCCTCGGGAAGTTGGCAGCGCAGTATTGTGGTGGGTAGCAGCGTTTTTGAGGTTCAGGTCGTTTTTTCGGCCATTTTTGGAGCAGTTTTCCAGCATATTTTTTGACAGAAAAATTTTATATTTCAAGAGTTTTCCAACGATATAAAGCTCATAAAAAATAGGGCTCAGATGAGGCAGCACGAGCTGCCTGAAGGCGACGGCGAGGCGACGCCGGCGGTGGCTGGTGGTGGTCCGACGACTTTCTCTTTCTCAGGGCTGATTTGATGTATATTATGATATATACGAGACTGATACAATATATATTGATATATCATATAGTATCAAGGAGTTCTGATACAAACTAGACACAAGAAGCTAATTCAAAACAGGATTATTGCAGTTTATCTCTTATTAGGAGACTGAAACTCTTTAGAGTTTTGGATGGATCATAAAATCAGAATTTATATTTATCTTGTATTTAATTTATTTTATATTTTAACTGCGTGGATAAGATATATATTAGTTTTATTTATCCTATTAATTTAATTAATTCAGAAATTCAGTTTTAATTAAAATATTTTGTAATAAGAAAATAAAATAAATTTTTTTAATTAATTAATTAAATGGAAACATTTTAGATATTTTATTTTTTTTACAAAATATCACGTTTAAAGATGATTTTTTTAAAAATCAAATATCTTAAAAAAACGTGGGAATTAATTCCAAATTTTGTATTAATTAAATAAAAAAATATTTAATCGAAATAAATTATTATTTTAAAAAAAATATGAAACGAAAAATAAAATAAATAAATACCTTTAATCACAACCTTAGCTGAAAGCTACAGAAAAAATTATGCATTTATTAAATTTTATTTGTTACACATTTAAACGCGAAAAAGTTGGTTTGATAAATTAGAATATTTAAAATCGTATACACGGAAAGATGTTTGATTCTTTCAGATCGTGTGACTTTCGAAATATGGTTTGATAAACCAGAATTTTTAAAATCATGTATATGGAAAGATATTTGATTCTTTCAGATCGTGTAATTTTCGAAATTAATAAATTTGTTTTAATTAAACAGATTTTTATAACTCTAAAAAATATTTTAAAAATCTAAGTGGGAGAGAGAATTTATTCATAGATAAATCTTACGGTCTTCATCACCAGTTTGTAGGGGATGCAATTAAAACTACGTGTTGGCAGTAAGGCCTTCCTCCCCATCAGAGAGATTAATTGCGGTATCGTCAGTACAAACCTCCTTTAGGAATAATTCTGGATAATTGTTAGTGTGGTTCACTTCTCCATCTAAAGGGTTCATTGCGAAGTGATTGATTTGAAATTAGGTGATGGTTAACATTTAGCTTTATATAATCGTATCATCTCCATCTGAGTCACTGCTATTATATACTAGACCAAAACTATGTCAGCTATTTAATTTTACTTGACAATGTTAATTGTCTAGATAGTAAAATTAAAAAGATTTGGCCTATCTGGTCTGATGAAGAATAATAGACGTCCACCTATCGTGGCATGCTATTCTCAGTAACTAGGCTACTGGCGAATTAATTTTAAAATGGTAGAGGGAACCAAATTAAAATAAAATCAAAATTTTACTCATCATAATTAATGATTTTTTTAATTATGTGATTCTTAGGATGAAAATATTTTCAACCCACTCGCTTCAATACTCAAAAAAACAAACTAACGGGACCAAATTTTGTTGACTAGAAATGTAATTTGGATATAGCTTTAACTATAAATGTTATTCGTTCAATACCAGGAAATGTGTTTGTTTCTAAAAATAGTTCTTTCTTTAGGCCGAAAGGCATGAAAAAGGAAAATGTTCAGAAACTGGGAGACATTGTTTCCAGGATAGTGAGTAGGCCACGAACTGGTGTGTAAAAACCGAGAAGCAGATATTTTCACTGTAATCAGACCCGGCACTGGAAAAAGCTATGTCCTATATTTTTTAGAAGGAAAAACAAATAGGGTAATTTCTGTTCACGAGTTGTGAAAACATGTTTAGCGGTGTTATCTATCGGTACCTGGTGTGTACATACAGGAGCTACTAATCATGTCTGCAATTCATAGCAAGGGCTTTAGAAAATCCGACAACATAGTGATGAGGAGATTTACCTGAATATGGGCAATAATACAAAGGTAACAACAGTTGCAGTAGGAGATGTCACTCTTAGTTTTGGTAAAGATCGAATTTTAATATTGAGAGATTGCCTTTATGTATCTTCCATTAGAAGAAACTTAATTTTCGTTTCTAAATTGGCTAAAGATGGATATTTAGTTTATTTTAATAACTCTGTGGTTATTAAGGATAATAAACAGGTTATCTGTTCTTGTACATTGGTGGATGATCTTTATCTTATTACTCCAATATCTCCAACACTATAACTAATTGAAATGAATAACAAATCTACTTTATCATATAAGAAAAAATTTTCTTCTTTAATGAACCAAACGTTTCTTTAGCACTTACACTTAGGTCATATTAATCTAAAAATAATAAACAGACTGCGAGTAAATAGACCTTTGAGTTCATTAGAAGTGGAGACACTTTTAGTCTGTGAATCTTGCTTAGAGAGTAAGATGACCAAGAGGCCTTTTTTCGGCCAAAAAAAATCGAGCTAAAGAACCGTTGAAGCTGGTTCATTCTGATGTGTGTGGTTCAATGACAATCTGGGCTTGAGGTGGATTTGAGTACTTCGTCAGTTTTATTGATGACTACTCAAGGTATGGATACATTTACCTAATGCATCATAAGTCTGAATGCTTTAAAAATTTTAAAAAATTCAAGGCGGAGGCGGAGAAGCGTCTAGATAAAAGTATCAAATCATTACGATCCGACCATGGTAGGGAATACCTCTTTGGAGAGTTAAAGACTACTTATCATCAGAGGAGATTACATCCTAATTGACTACACCTGACACTCCACAGCAGAATGGTATAGCGAAAAGAAGGAATATGACTCTTATAGAGATGGTAAGGTCAATGATGAGTCATTCAGGTTTACCAGATTCATTTTGGGGACTCACTTTAGAGACAATAGCTTACATTCTAAATTTGGTACCTTCTAAGTCAATACCTTCTACTCCCACAGAATTGTGGACCGAACGTAAGGCTAGTGTGAAACACATTCAGATTGGGGTGTCCAGCACATGTGCTGAGAGGGAACGCGGGTAAGTTGAAACCGATGACAGAAGTCTGTTTCTTTGTGAGGTATCCTAAGGGAACAAAATATGGTCTATTTTATAAGCCTAAGAATCAGAAGGTCACTGTTAGCACCAATGCCTGATTCTTGGAAGAGATTACATTATGGATCACAGGCCAAATAGCAAAATTGTTCACGAAGAATTGAGAAAAAATACCAGTAGAACGGTAGAGGAACCACAAGTCGCTCATATTCTATTACCTCATTGTAGTGGAAGGATTATCGAGACAGGTGCAAATCAAGAACATGTTGATAAACAGGGTTCAAATTTTGTACAGCCTGTTACTGCTAGTACACAGACACAGGTAGTGCCCCATCGTAGTGGGAGGGTTGTTCATCAACCTGACCGGTATGTATTATTGGGAGAGTCTTTTGATAGGATCCCGGCAGAATTAGATACCGAGCCCTGTAATTATAATGACGCACTACAAGACAAAGATGCAAATTTTTGGCAAAGGGTTATGAATTCAGAGATAGAATTTATGTATTCAAATCAGGTCTGGGAACTTGTAGAACCACCCGAAGGGATAAAATCCATTGGATGCAAGTGAATTTACAAGAGGAAGAGAGAAGTAGACAGAAAGGATGAAACCTTCAAAGCTAGGCTTGTTGCTAAAGGGTTCACTCAGAAAGAAGGGATCGACTATGAGTAAATCCTTTCACCGGTAACCATACTTAAGTCTATCCAGATTCTCTTATCCATTGCCGCACATTTAGATTACAAAATTTGGCAAACGGACGTCAAGATAGCTTTCCTTAACGGAAGTCTTGACGAGTGTATCTATATAATACAACCAGATAGATTCATTGCAAAGGGTTAGGAACACATGTTGTGTAAGCTTAAGAGATCTATTTATGGACTTAAGAAGGCATTGAGGTCTTGGAACACTCGTTTTGATCAAGTTATAAAGTCTTATGATTTTGATCAAAGTCCGGATGAGTCCTGTGTGTACAAGAAGCGTGACGAAAGCGTGGTGATCTTTTTAGTACTTTATGTAGACAATATCTTATTCATCAAAAACGATGTGGGGGCATTATCTATGGTTAAAGTATGGTTATTTGGGTAATTCGATATGAAGGACTTGGGAGAAGCCAGTCATATTCTTGGAATCAAGCTTATGCAAGATCGAAAACAAAGAATGTTTGGCTTATCACAAGTAAAGTATATCGATGATATCCTTACTCATTTTAGCATGCAGGATTCCAAGAAAGGGTTTCTCCCTTTCAGGCATGGAATCACTCTATCCAAGGATCAGTGTCTTAAGACACTTGATGAGATAGAGAAGATGAAGGCGGTTCCTTATGCTTCGGCAGTAGGAAGCCTCATGTATTCTATGCTTCGCACTAGACTCGAAATCTGCTTTGCCGTTGGCATGGTTAGTAGATATCAGTCTAATCCAGCGCAGGAGCATTGGACGACGGTAAATAATATAATCAAGTAGCTGAAAAGGACTAAAGACTATATATTGGTTTACCAAGAAGACAGTCTAGTACCTTTTGGGGCACACAGACTCAGATTTTCAGTAAGACATAGAGCTTGCATCAGGAGACAACCTTGCAGATCATTTACAAAGAGCTTACCGGCTAAAATTTTTCATAGTCATGTAGAGGGCATGAGAGCCAGATATATGGCAGTATGATTTTGAGTATAATTGGGAGATTGTTAGAATTAGTATACTGAAAACCATGTTTTTAGTATTTTATTTTTTTTAATAAAATTAATTTTTTATTTTATGAGAATCTTTACGAGCAATGTATGTGTATCATTTCTTTAATGATATATATGGATGTCCGATATTTTGTATAGTATTTAATATGGTGTGTAGAGTACGACTTGCACACAGAAGATTAGATTTTAGGTTCTTATAGAATATTAGTTTTATGTTCACAGTTTTGATAGAAATGGACATATCATTGGTACGACTGCAGTATAGAGTTTTAGTAAGCCTGTCTTGGTTACGAAGAACAGATAATAGCGTCGTCTATTGTTCTGACTCTCTGTGCTAGTACACTTTGTATGTATTGAACGGGACATTCGGGATAATTAATTTTTTACTGACTATATAAATTAATTTACACCCAAAAGTTATTATGAATAATGCTTATCCTTTTAATCCTAAAATAATTATTGAGTTGCATATATTTAATATTCGTTCTTTTGATTTATTATAGGGTGCAATCTTATATGGGTCTAGATTTTCGGTGAATTGGATAGCGGTATTATTTATATGGAAAATATTAATTATTGACGGAATTCACGTTCCGAAGATCGAAATTGACAATACCCCCTTAAGGATACTTATAAGTTTTGACCGGGCCAAACCCTGCAGGTGGATTTAATTATCTAGCGGTTAAAAAGGTAAGCGGAAGGGCTAAAAGAACATCAAGATGCCGATTAAATTAAATTGTCAGTAATTAAATTTAATTGGCGGGTATTGAGAATCTTAACGTGAGGAGAAATGGTAAGTATTTAATAATAACGAAGCTCAATGCAAAAATGTCTTGAGATTATGGGTCAGAGTGCAATTACGTTCTTTAGTGGTGTGAACTATAATTCAATATTTTATGAAAATTACAGAAATCGCTGTATGTCTTTCCATAATTGCAGAAACCTCTAGTAGGTGTCTGTTTTCTACTAGAAGTCTAACTCATAATTATTCTCCAGGTCCCTACTGTAACCTTATATATATAGGGGTAGGCTAAACCAGTTGATGATGGATTTTTATATATCATTATTATTATGATATTATTTTTGTCTTTCAAGACTTAAATATATCGGGGTTTTGCCGGTACGAGTTCTCAGAGGATCGTAGCCCACACTATGTTCGAGGATCGCGTTGGAGAATACAGTAAAAGATTTGACTAAAATTTCAACTCAGAATGAAGTCGTAGTTAAAGATTAGATCGACAAGAGATATTCACCTAAATTAAACTTTGGTTGCACGGATTTTATTTTTTATTGTTCTTCGTCAAAAGTTTTATCTGGAGCCCGTTTTAGCGTTTACCCGTCCAATTTTTTTTTGCTAAAAATCGTTTACGAAAATAATGATCTTGGCAGTTTTTTCTCCAACATCCTCATCTCCTTCTTCCTCCAATTCCCAAATCTACCTCCCAAATCCATCAAATACCTCCAAACACAATGGAAAAAGGAGAAAAATAGATCGATGGAGGGGGGTCGTCAAACCCTAGAGCATCAAAGAAGAAGAAAACGGCGGTTTCGACGACGTTAATGGATTTTGCGACGGCGGTTGGAATGACTCAAGCACTGATGTTCTGATATATCAAATACAATAATGTCTATTTTCAATCCTTCGCAAATGGAAAGGTAATCCCAGGCTGCTCTGTCAATTTTGTTTATTTCAACTCTATTGAGATGAGTTTTGGAACTTGGTTTTTCGATTTAGGTTGGGAAAGGCTACTCCAAACCCGTGACCCACATTACCCTACACTTGTAAAACTCTTTTATGCACACATCCACATTTCCACCATTCCTTCTAACACTATCACCACTTTGGTGAATGGTGTTCAAATTCACTTTACCCCTTGTATTCTTGATAAAATTCTTAGCATTCTTGGGGGATATCTATTTATATCATGTAAACAAAAAAATATTGATCTTGAAGGTTTCTCCTTCTATGATGCTGTAAAATAGATTTTGAGATTGAGAAAGTTGTTCTCTCAAAACCCTTGGAAGCCAACTCTCTTAAACCCCAACTGAGAATCCTCCATCATATGGTGAACCAAATTTTCCTACCCAAAATGGAAAATTTTGGTGATGTCACCTATATACATGTTTTTGTTATGTGGTGCATTCTGGAGAAGAAAGTCCTTGATCTCGATTTTCTTTTTATCTCTAGTATGTTTCAATCACATGGGAAATCAAATTATTCTCTCCATCATGCTATGTTTTTAACAAAAGTTTTCAATCATTTTGGTGTTGATTTATTTGAGGAGAAGGCTGTTGCCTTTTCTAAGTATGACTTGTATGGTAGTTCTTCACTAAAATATATGTAAATTGCAAATGTTAATGATGTTTGGACCACTTCTCGTCGTGGTACCACCCCTTCATCTGCCAGGACTCCTCCTCCTCCTCGAGATGTTTCTTCTATCTCTATAGATCTTGATTCTCCTCCCTCTTGACCTGAGTTTCATAGACCTTCTAACCTTCCTGGTCCCTCTTATACTCTTCCTCCTCCTCCTCCTTCTACATTTACATCTGCTCTACCTACATCATCTTATGCTCCTGTTCATGTTGAGTTATCAGAAGTTGTCTCCTTGATCAACCCTCTATCTTCCTCCTTGAATTCATTTCAAGCAAAAGTCGATTAAAACTTATTTGACTTAAATTAAACTGTCTTTTCCCTCTCCAAGAATGTTAAGCATCTTGACAAAACCAACCGTAGCCTCTGACAAGATGTTGAAAATGCCACAGATGCCAGGAGAGCCCTATACAAGACCATAGATGACAATATTGTCTCCATTGTTAATCGCAATGAGGCAATCCTGCATCATGTTCGGAAGGAATATGACCAAGGCATTGTCACTGCTATCCATGCAAATTCCCAAAAGGTTGAAGAACACTTGCAATGAATAAAAGAAGCATGGGAAAAGCAGTTCAAGCCCAAAGAGACAAAGGAAGAGAAAGTTACTCGACTAAAGCGTGAAGCAAATTTGGCACTGGCAGCCAGATATGAAACAATGGCAGCAGCTGAGGCTAAAGATGAGCGGGCACGTGCATCCAAGGAACGTGCTTCAGCTAGCAAATAGAGAGCAGAAGAGAAGAAGAAATTTAAGAAGTTCATGGATGACCAATAGTTTCTTTTTGACGATTACAAAAGAGAAGAAGGTAAGGTAAATGAGTGAAGGGGAGAAAAGAGAAGAGAAGAGAAGAAAAAATTTAAATTTTTTTGGAAGGTGAAGATGTAAAAGGTTTAACATACATTTTTTTTGGTTGCATGGGTTGCTTGAATGGTTTGAATGGATATTTAAAAACATGTACAAATATTTACAATGTATGGTTTGAATGGTTTAGATGGATGTTTGAA
>JAOTRH010125952.1:0-14536 GCA_034768845.1 Heliamphora exappendiculata
GTCACATATTTTTATATAGCCCAAAACACCTATTTTTAGTGACCTATTTCAAAAGTGGTCTACATGAACATTGTAGCCAAAATGATGAATGATTCTATACCCAAAAATCATACCTTAAAGCCTCGGGATAATATCCCAAAACTGTTTCAAACCCTCTGTCCAAAACCGGCTCTGCTGAGTTTTGGCGGCTGACATAACCTACTTTTTAAAATGACCAAAGATTCTAACTTGTTTCAAACAACTACCCTTAGCTCTAAACATGAAACTTGTAGGGAACTTGTTAAATCAGAACATTATAAAAAATAGGCTCATTTGGAAATCATTTGATACCCCAAAAACGGAGAGCAACAGAAGCATAATTTTAGGTAAAATCTGGAAAAAGTGCAAAACTGTTTTTGCTTAGGATAAAATGTTCACCCATTTGCCTTAGAATTTGGCCTTGGTGTTAAACATGAGAGTTGTAAGAAATATTTTTATCTAAATGGTGTATAAAAATCATAGCTTGATTCCGAGTCTAGATACCCCAAAACCTTGTCGCCATCTTTTAATTTAATACTTAGTTTTTTACCTTAAAATTTGTTAAGTGTATGTTGAGTACCTATCACTATGAAACCCTAGTTTTTGTAAGATGGTTGATTGAATTAGTCGATTAATGTTTCTAAGTGAATTTATAATGATTTAGAACCCAAGAGATCATGTTGAATCATATATTCTGAAATGTAGCTTTTGCCTCACATACTTGTATTTTATGTTTTACGCGTTATACCATGAATCTTACCTTGCTAGTTGATGTCATGCTGTAGATGGTTATATTTGAGATCCATACCATACATTATTGACATTATACTTGCATCCTATTATATTGGAGTCCATCTATGTAAACCGTTGTTGGGATGGGCTCTGTTGAGATTGTCGTTCTTTGTTCTGTATCTAGGGGGGTTGCCACATTTTCAAAAATATTTTGGAATGTATTCCCCTTGTAAACCCTGGGTGCGTCCCCGGTGTTTGAAATGATTTATCGTGGATACTGTTGGGCACCATGGATTCATCGCTATCATTCTGATAGCTTAGACTTCGAGTAATTCGGAGGCCCTAATTCGGCTAACCTAATCCCGCTACGGTGGTAAGTCGGAGAGAGCCCAATTTTAGCAAACCTAAACCCCTCATTTTGGTCCTTTGTATAATGTGAATGTTTCTTGAATTCTCTTAAACTTTGAATTGATGCCAAACGAGCATCCTTGTGCTTAAGGTGGGATTGTGGCGTATGATTATTTTGGATGGCCTAGAATAAGGGTGGATTATTATTTTGGATGACCTGGAATAAGGGTGGATTATTATTTTGTTGGCCGCCCCCACGCTGTTGCCATTGAGTAAAACAGCTATGGCATGACACCCGACGACGCATTTACTATTCGCAACGAGGCAAGGATAGGTTTGGTGATCAAAGTCCCATTAAGTCTATTCTGGTGATTCTCGGCGTGGAATTCCTGTTATCATCTGGGTGCATTTTGGATTTGAAATCTGCATTTCATACACGCATGTTTATTAACCATGTTATAAATTTGTCTATCTCCTTGACTAAAAACTATACTGGGTGTTTTATGGTATGTGTTGCGGTGAATTTTGTGCCGTGAGATTAGTTAGAAGGTTAGAGTATTTTGCTTATGTACCTTGGCTCGTGGCAGTCGTGCCACAGGTAGGGAGGAGTTCTTGAAGGAAGTCGTCCCAAAGGGAGAAGAAGAGTTTGAAGAATAGGGTGAGTCCTAAGAGCACGTGAATTTCACTGATGCATTCTGAGAAGTCGAGACCTCTGCTTTTATGCTTATATTTAGTTCTCTCGTGCTTAGTAAAATTTTGAAATTTCTTGATGAAACTGTATTATTTAAACACTTTGAACAGTTCAGAACTCCTTTATGATGTAATAACTAACGTATATAAATATGAATGAATGGCTATAATATCCTTTTATTTATATTTATGTATGTCCCGACATGCCCGGAGGACGGAACGTCACACTGGGTCCCTAGAAGCAAACACGAGGACAACAAAAGCTCGCGCATCAATACCCTAAGTTGATCGCCGACGCCGTGAAGGATTCCGGCGAGGTCGACGACAATGCCTCCATTCCCGTCGACGACGACGCCTCCGTTCATGGGCAAAAATCGATATTAACTCACCATTAGCCATCTAATTCGGTGGGATTTGATTGCCAATGCCCAACCTTGCTAGGTTTGGTAATCCACCATCCAACAGGATTTGTAATCCAATATGATTAACAATCCAACGATCAAATGCCAAGTTAAATATGAGCAAATTGGACCAAGTAGATTGGTAATCCAATCTCATCCTCTTGAATAGGAAATAAACAAACTGCTTATGTTTGAAAAAATTGAGTCGCCACTTGATTTTTTTTTAAAACCAACAAAACAAAATAAACTAATGATCCATATTGTTAACAGAGAGAAATAGGTTTAGAGTCGGGGAAAGTGTTAGGCACTTCGTTTCGTTGAACTGTTAAGTTGGTCTCTACTCATCATCATTAGTTCTTAATTTTAACTTTTTTAAATTCATGCAGATACAGAAAATAGGGATAGAGAGAGAACATTCAAAATCAGATAGCAAAAATACATACTCTAATTGTATTAGCACGTAAAAAGGATAAGAAAATATTTCATGCCAATTCAAAGAGAAGGGGAATTACTAAATTTTAATCATGTAGAAACTATACTAAAGGGTACATGTTGTACATAGTAAGAAATGAACAAAATCGTATAAACATGTAATGAAAGCTACTAGAATTGTAATAAAGTTGCGACCGAGACATGTATGTTACGGTCGTTACAAATTCAAATAAAAAACTCGTGATCGTGAGTAACAATGTCGCAGCCATGACAATGTTAGTGTATGATGATTACGTCCGCAACATTATTTGTTGCGACCATGAGTTATTTAGGCATTGTTTTACTAACTTTTGAAAATCAATGCGTTGGGTGCGAGCATACAATGTGAAACAAAATTACAAAAACCAGTTTTAGCGATTTTAATCAAAACGATACTGAATGAGAGGATGATTTCATAATAATTAACTAAACATAAACATGCAAGTAACAGAATTAAAATGAGAAATAACTTGATTCTGACCTTTCCACTGGGGTAAAAAATGTGGAAAGAGAGTTGTGATGTCACGCCCCAAACTCCAGGGTCACGCGAAAGCCCACCAAAACACCATTTAAGAAAATAAGATTTGCAGTTGAAAAATCAACTCAAAAAGATATAATATTTGGATAAAAGATTCCCAAAGTTCGACTCTCATAAACAGTAAACATGCATTTTTATACATGAATAAGTATATCACCTCAAGGTGTACAAAACTCACCTTCTGAAACGAGCATCACATGTAAACTACATGTCACAAAATAGGAAAAACTATAGCAAGTCTCCCATCACCACTGCGTCTAGGTCAACTACACATGCTTACCTGAAAAAGGTTTTACAACAAGATCTCACACCGTGAGCCGAAGCCCAATAGAAACAGACTACATAAAGCTGTAAAGCAGGTCATGTAATCATAAGTACATAAGCTCAACCATAGGAGCTAAAAGGTTTTCCTCTAAAAAACCATCAGTTTTTCATCCTTGAAACTATGCATATCATCCTGACAGATATCATGCTACAGTTAAGGGAAAGCAATAATAAAACAGTATTCCCCACTCAGGTCACACAACCAAGAAGAAAGAGATAAAATGTAATTCTATGTACCGACTCTACCACACAGACAAAGGTAACAACTATAAACTCCTGCCCATTACCCTAGTCACCACTTGAGGCATGCTCGGTAATAACTAGTTTTATACGGGGTTACAACATCGTAAGCAACGGCATTCACGGAGGCAACCGACTTAGTTTATGGGTTTACAACCTGAGGGCCCTAAGCACCCACCAACCACTTAATTTACGGGTTCACAAACTGAGGGCACTAAGCACCCACCAACCTCGTTTACGGGGATTAACCCGAAGGCACGTAGGGACCTACTCTGCGCACATTTTCAAACTTTCACCGTGGAGCAATGGAAGTCCAACACAACACTCCCAGTGCCACGGTACATCTATGGATAACATTTAAAAACTCGCAAAATACCTATACAACGACACGTATAAAAAGAGATCTAATCTCTCAACCATGGAGATCTACAAGCATGTAAAACAATTTCCATCAAAATGTTTAAAAGCTGAGACTCAACCTTGAGGGTTAGCTCCAAACCTTCAAAACACGTTTTCAAGATTTTCACAAAACTCCATTTTCAAAACCACCTTTTGAAAACTATGAACATCCACAAGCAAACTCCCAAAGAACTAGAAATTTGATAAAAAGTTCCATAAGTATGAAAAATAACCTTTTCCCAAACATTCGGCAAAAAACGAATGAAAAACGGTTAAAAAATTTTGATATACCCTCACTATTTTGATCATAACTTTTTTTACAAAAATCATTTTAATGTGAGAGATGTGTCATTGGAAAGAAGACTTCCGAGTCTTCAATTTGAACACAAAAATGACCTAATTTCGAGTCCAGACGAGGGAGATATAACCAAAACAAAACAGCCATGCGCCGTAGCCAGTCTGCTTGCGCACGCAAACGGCGCTCGAGCGCCCCGAATAGCCCGCATTTCCCCTGTTTTCTAATTTAAGCCCCAAAACTCTCAACACTCACTATGATGTTTAACAACACACACAAACCTACCTATTCGCATATTTTCGACACCCATGAACATACAGAACTCAAGCCATCAAGAACCACCGAAAGAAACATTCAACACCCGATTTAACAACACGTAAATTTGTTTTTCATGTATTTTTAACCGGTAAAACAGCTTAAAATTACACATAGCACCCTTTAACAACTACACAGTCTAGGATCCAACCTCGGTGAGATAAAAACTCGACGTCTTGACCCACATGCAAAACCGAGCTTCGCCAGAATAAAATTTTGTCCGGATGGACGCGTAGACCACGATGCCAACAATAAGGATCGGCTGTTGGATCGTCAAAAACCAAGCCCCGGGCCCCCGAGAAGTTAGAGAGAAGGTAGAGAGAAAAAGGAGTAAACTTATGGAGTAAGCTTTAAAAATATCTTCTTGAAAATATCTGACTCTAGATATTTATAGGCCTCCAAAATATCTTCTTTTTTTTTAATTTTTAAAATTCGAACCATAACTCCCAATAATCCCGAGAACCAACCCAACATAGATATTTAAACTCAAACATGCATCAAAACATATATAAACACGAATGAGCACTTCGAATATATATATAACTATAAAAAAATAGAACTGGATCTCACAACTCTCCCCCCTTTAGGAATTTTACCCCCGAAATTCGGTATAAGGTCACGAGGTAAACAACTTCGAGTATCTAGCACGCACCCCAGACTCAAGCTCCCACGTCGCTTCTTCAACTCAGTGATGAAGCCATAGGACTTTGACATAAGCAATTGTTCTGCCCCTCAACACTTGCTCCTTCGTGTCTAGAATCTTCACTGGACGCTCCTCATAAGTAACATCCTCATCAACCCGCAGCTCAGCCCAATCTAACACATGTGAAGGATCAGCCTCATACCTCTGAAGCATAGAAACGTGGAATAAGTTATGCACAGATGCCAACTGAGGTGGCAAAACTAAACGATAAGAGACCTCTCCAACCCTATCAAGAATCTCAAAAGGCCCAATGAAACGTGGTGATAGCTTTCCGCTACGACCAAACCTCACCAAACCTCTACGTGGAGAGACCTTCAGAAACACGTGATCTCCAACTACAAACTCCAAAGGTCGTCTCCTCTGATCTACATAACTCTTCTGGCGGCTCTACGCTGTCAAAAGGCACTGGCGAATTAGTGCAATCTTCTCCGTCGTCTATCGTATCATGTTAGGTCCCAAGACTGTGGTCTCTCCCACATCTATCCAACACGCTAGTGACCTACGTGGTCTACCATACAAAGCCTCATATGGTGCCATCTCAATACTGGACTGATAGATATTGTTGTATACAAACTCTGCTAAAGGTAGGTGATCCTCCCAAGAACCTCTAAAATCAAGGACATATGCCCTCAACACATCCTCCAGAATCTGTATAGTCCTCTCAGACTGACCATCCGTCTGGGGGTGAAAAGCTATACTAAACATCAAGTTCGTCCCCAAAGCTTTCTGAAGACTCTGCCAAAAGCGAGAGGTAAATCGTGGGTCTCGATCATATACAATAGACACTGGCACCCCATGCAATCAGACTATCTCTCTGACATACAATCTACTCAGTATATCCACCGAATCCTTCACATGGATGGGGAGAAAGTGTGCAGACTTCGTCAACCTATCAACCACAACCCATACGATGTCGTGTCCCGAAGGTGATCGAGAAAGTCCCAACACAAAGTCCATCGTGATGTTCTCCCACTTCCACTCTGATATCGGTAACGGATATAACAATCCTGCCGGTCTCTAGTGTTCTGCCTTCACCTTCTGGCAGGTAAAGCACCGAGAAACAAACTGGATCACATCTCTCTTCATTCCCATCCAACAGAACTGACGACGTAGGTCATGATACATCTTCGTGCCTCCTGGATGCACTGCAAGGCGTGAATGATGGCATTCATGTAGTATGTCGGCACGACACGACTCTAGTACAAATAGCCTCCTGGCCAATCTCAAACTCTGATCTAAACCCACAACCCAACCTGCTATAACCTCTCCATTAGCAACACGATCTCGTATCATCTGAGCTTCCTGATCCTTCTACTGGACCTCTAGCACTCGTGCAATCAAGGCAGGTCGCAAAGCTACTAAGAACAAGGTGGCACCCATCGCTGTCCCTCCGAAACACAGATCAAACTCACCGATCTCTCCAAGCATGTGCCACTCGCGTATGGCCACATAAGCTAACGACCAATAAGATCTCCTACTGAGCGCATTAGCCATAACATTGGCCTTCCTTGGATGATACTGCAAGTCAAAATCATAATCCTCCAACAACTCCATCCATCGTTGTTGGCACAAGTTCAGGTCCTTCTGCGAAAACAAGTATTTTAAACTCTTTTGATCAGAGAAAACCTTGAAGTGCTCACCATAAAGATAGTGATTCCATTTCTTCAAGGCAAATACCACGGCTACCAACTCCAAATCGTGTGTCGGGTAGTTCTTCTCATGCGTCTTCAACTACCGAGAACCATAGGCTACAACCTTACCTCCATGCATCAAAACACAGCCTAAACTGTCATGTGATGCGACATAATACACTATATACCCCAAGTCTTGCTCTGAGATAATCAACACTGGCACACTAGTCAACGTCGTCTTTATCTCCTGGAATGTTGACTCACAGGACTCACTCCAAACGAATACAACTCCCTTCCGCGTCAGATGCATCATCGGCGCATCGAGTCTCACAAAATCCTTCATGAACCGCCGATAGTAACCTGCTAAACCCAAAAAATTATGAATCTCGAAGACGTTCTTCGGTCGCTCCCAACCCGTCACAGCATCTGTCTTCGATGAATCCACTGCTACTCCGTTTGTCGACACTACGTGTCCAAGAAACCTTACCTTAGACATTCAAAACTTGCACTTCTCGAACTTCGCATACAAGTGATGCTCTCTTATAGTCTGTAGAACAATACGCAGATGGTCCTTATGTACATCTCTAGTGGGTGAGTAGATGAGAATATCATCCACAAATACCACCACAAAACTATCCAGATAAGGTTGGAAGATCCGGTTCGTCAAACCCATAAACGTAGCAGGAGCGTTCGTCAGACCGAATGGCATAACTAGAAACTCATAGTAACCATAGCAAGTCTGGAAGGCGGTCTTCACTATGTCCTCATCCCTAATCCTCAACTAGTGGTATACTGATCTCAAGTCAATCTTAGAAAAGCAGTTCGACCCCTTCAACTGATCAAACAAATCATCTATTCTTGGCATAGGATACTTGTTCTTTACTGTCACTTGATTCAGCTTCTGGTAGTCGATACACAATCGCAAGGATCCATCCTTCTTCTTGGCAAAAAGGCAGGAGCTCTCCACGGTGAAGTACTCGGGCGCACAAATCCCCTATCCAGTAACTCTTGTAGCTGTACCTTGAGTTCACGCAACTCAGCGGGTGCAAAACGGTAAGACGGCATGGATATGAGAGCAGTTCCTGGAACCAACTCAATAGAGAACTCTACCTCTCGATTCAGCGGCAACTCAAACAGATCGTCAAGAAAGACATCTGGATAGTCGCAGACTACCGGAGGTAACTCTTCTCGAACCCCAACTCTCTCATCCAACATGAGAGCTGTAAAGAGGGAACCCAGGTTACCCTGGTTTTGCGCAACACCGGGCATAGATACCAAACCCTTATCCTGGTCACCCACAAAGCAAAAGCAATCTCCCACTGGTGTACAAATCATTACCCTTCATTGATCGCAATCAATAAAGGCATGATAGGTAGTCAGCCAATCCATCCCTAGAATGACATCAAACGTGGCCATGTCTAGAATGATTAAGTCAAACTCTAAACAATAACTGGTGACCTCCAACACATAGGATCTACAAACATGACTCAACATCACACTCCCACTAACTGGGGTCTCTACGCTCAATACACTACCCAATAAGTCTGATTTCAAACCCAAAGCAGATGCAAATGCAGATGATATAAATGAATATGATGCTCCCGTGTTGATAAGAACACTGGCCCATGATCCATAAACTATAAGAGTACCTCTGATCATGGAGGTGGTAGCAGCAGCATTAGGCACGACCGGTGCTCTGGATGAATTGGGATCTGCAAGAACATATGCTCTAGACTGTCCACTGTGGCCCTGGACTGTCCACTGTCTGCCCGACTATACCAAGGCGCCCCTTCTGTAAATCTAGATGGCTGGCGTCCTTAGGGGGATGGAGTAATAGGTTCTCCAGCTGTACTCCTCATACTCCCTCCTTTGGGACAATCCCTATGGATGTGCCCAGGCTGGCTGCACTCAAAACATACCACCGGTCCCCTCCCCTGAGCCTGCGATTGCGACTGTGCCTGAACTGGCGCTAGACTACAGCACTCTGCCATGCGATGCCCCGGTCGTTTGCATCTAAAATAAACGGGCTCTCTCTTATTCGACCTTCCCGTTGAAGCTACGAGAGGCATGAATGGAGAAGACTATGGCCAATACGAGCCCACTAGATGAGAACTCATACCAGATGTCCGTCAACGCTTATCCCTACGTCCCTGGAACTGTACAGGTCCCCCATCTTGCAAACCCCTACTGTCTCTGTCTCTGCGCGTCTCGTTCAGAGTGTCTTCCACCTTCATGGTAGTCTCCACCAACTCTATAAAGACCTGCATCCTAAATGTCACCACTTTGTCTCGGATAGCAGGCCCCAAGCCCCTCTCGAACCTCTTCACACGAAACTCATCTATCAGTATGATCTCCTGTGCAAACCGAGATAGGCTAGTAAACTCAGCCTCATACTCAATCACTGTCATCGTCCCCTGCATTAGAAAAAGGAAGTCCTCTCTATAGCGATCCCTCAATGTCGCCAAAAAGTATTTCTCTAAAAATACCTTGGTGAATGCCTCCCAAGTGCCCCCGACTGTAGTCTTGGCAAACTTCGACCACATGTGAGCACTTCCCCTCAACTAGAAGGCAGCAAAGGTAACCCTTAGATCATCCTCCTCTATTTGAAGTGTGTCCAAGACCCTGGTAATTAACTCGAGCCATTCAGTGGCAATCGTGGGGTTGGGGCCAGACGGCAAAACTCACGCATCGCCACCGTCGCCCTCAGCTCAGGTACGCTCTCCCTTCCCCTAGTAGCCTCAGCCAGTTACCGGATGGAGTCGACCATCTCATGTAACAAATTTCCCCCATCAACAGGTCTGTGGGGTGTATTAGCATCCCCAACATTTGGGATTGGAGCATCCCTTCGGCAAGAACCATGGCCACGGCCTCATTCTCGGCCTCATCCTCCCCGCGTGGACATAACTCTATACAAAAGTAATATAACAGCATACGCATCCATACAACATGTGATTGCTAACGTAAAAGATATAACATGCATAAGCATGCTAACACATAGCCACTTAAGATCATGTCATCACATCTCACATACCGAGGAGAACCAATAAGAAAGACTCGTCACTCCGAATAACCTACTTAGATTCATTGCTAGAAATCACGTCCGCGAAATGCATCTCTAACATGGCTCCTAAGTTTGTTAATCCAAACGCCCGAAGGCAAGACTAACCAATCCTAAAGTCCAACCTTTATACCAACGTATACACACTATCATGCAGAACAAGGTATCATGTGTATGTTAACAAAGCATTAAAACACAGGCAATCAAGCACATGCACATCCTCACAAAGGTAATGTACCCTCATTCCCATGGCTCTTAGGTATTCGAACCAGAGCTCTAATACCAAGTTGTCACGCCCCAAACTCCAGGGTCATGCGAAAGCCCACCAAAACACCATTTAAGAAAATAAGATTTATAGTTGAAAAATCATCAACTCGAAAAGATACAACATTTGGATAAAAGATTTCTAAAGTTCGACTCTCATAAACAGCAAACATGCATTCTCATACATGAATAAGTATATCGCCTCAAGGCATACAAAACTTGTCATCTGAAATGGGCATCACATGTAAACTACATGTCACAAAATAGGAAAAACAATAGCAAGTTTTCCATCACCACTGCGTCTAGGTCAACTCCACATGCTTACCTGAAAAAGATTTTACAGAAAAATCTCACACCGTGAGCCGAAACCCAATAGAAACAGACTACATAAAGTTGTAAAATAGGTTATGCAATCATAAGCACATAAGCTCAACCATAGGAGCTAAAAGGTTTTTCTCTAAAAAACTATCAGTTTTTCATCCTTGAAACTATGCATATCATCCTGACAAATATCATGCCACAGTTAAGGGAAAGTAGTAATAAAACAGTATTCTCCACTTGGGTCACACAACCAAGGAGAAAGAGAAAATATAATCCTATGTACCGACTCTGCCACACTGATAAAGATAACAACTATAGACTCCTCCTGCCCATTACCCTAGTCACCACCTAAGGCCTACTCGATAATGACAAGTTCTATACAGGGTTACGACAACGTAAGCAACGCCATTCACAGAGACAACCGACTTAGTTTATGGGTTCATAACCCGAGGGCCCTAAGCACCCACCAACCACTTAGTTTACAGGTTCACAACCCGAGAGCACTAAGCACCCACTAACCTCATTTATGGAGATTAACCCGAAGGCACATGGGGACCTACTCTACGCACATTTTTAGACTTTTACCGTGGAGCAATGGAAGTCCAACTCAGCACACCCACTGCCACGGTACATCTATGGATAACGTTTAAAAAGTCGCAAAATAGCTATACAACGACATGTAGAAAAGGAGATCTAATCCATCAACCATAGAGATCTACAAGCTTGTAAAACAATTTCCATCAAAACGTTTAAAAGTTGAGACTCAACCCTAAAAGTTAGCTCCAAACCTCTAAAACACATTTTCAAGATTTTCACAAAATCCCATTTTCAAAATCACCTTTTGAAAACTATGAACATCCACAAGAAATCTCCCAAGGAACAAGAAAGTTGATAAAAATGTTCCATAAGGATGAAAAATAACCTTTTCCCAAACATTCGGCCAAAAATGGATAAAAAATGGTTAAGAGATTTTGACATACTCTTACTATTTTGATCATAACGATTTCTACAAAAATCATTTTAATGTGAGAGAGGTGTTATTGGAAAGATGACTTCTGGAACTTCAATTTGAACACAAACACGACCCAATTCTGAGTCCGGATGATGGAGTTATGACCAAAACAAAACAGCCATGGGCCGCAGCCAGTCCGCTTGCGCGCGCAAACGGCGCTCGAGCTCCCCGTCGAGCGCCCCGAACAGCCCCCTTTTCACCTGCTTTCTATTTTAAGCCCTTAAACTCTCAACACTCACTATGATGCTTCACAACACACGCAAGCCTACCTATTTGCATATTTTCGACGCCCACAAACATACACGAACTCAAACCATCAAGAACTACCGAAAGAAACATTCAAAACCTGATTCTATCTAATCGAAAATATCCAAAAATACCTTTTTAAATCAAAACCCGATTTAATGCAGCATAAATCAGTTTTTCATGCATTTTTAACCGGTGAAATAGCATAAGATTACACATAGCACCCTTTAAAAACTATACCGTCTAGGATCCTACCACGGTGAGTTGAAAACTCGATGTCTCGATCCACGTGCAAAACCGAGCTTTACCAGAATAAAATTCTGTCCGGATGAATGCGTAAACCACGATGCCAACAACAAGAATCGGCTATTGAACCGTCAAAAACTAAGCCCTGGCCCCCGAGAAGTTAGAGAGAAGGTAGAGAGAAAAAGGAGAAAACTTAGGGAGTAAGTTTTGAAAATATCTTTTTGAAAATATTTAACTCCAAATATTTATAAGTTTTCAAAATATCATTTTTTTAAAATTTTAAAAATTTGAACCATAACTCCCAACAACCCCGGGAACCAACTCAGCATGAATATTTAAACTCAAACATGCATCAAAACATATATAAACACGAATGAACACATCGAATATATATATAACTCAAAATGAAACAGAACAGGATCTCACATGTCAGAATTCTAACAATTATACCTGCAATGCGATGATTAGAGTATGAATCCTCAAGTCAAGAATGAAACACTCGTCTCCCGATCTTCTAATCGCTGAGGAATACTCCAATCTCAGTACTTTGATAGTTACCAATGTGAGTAGGGTGAGGGCTTAGGTCGGTATTTCGATAGAGTTTTGATGCGTTGAATTCCCCCTAAAGCGTACCAAAGGTGCTAATTTATAGGCAAACGGCTTGGAGTGCCACGTATGTGGTTTGAAAGGTTCCACAAAAGGTTGCAGTCGCTAGAAACAATGTCGTGATCGTAACAACAAAAAGAGCAATTGTGAGCTTTGTTAGATGTTCCAAGTGTTTTGTAGCGATCGGATATGTTTTTAATTTTCAGCTAATTAATTCAATAATAATTAAATTTGTGGAGGTGATTTTTGATGATTGATAATGTGCGTTGGACGAGGCTGCCACGAGTGGATATCTCAGAATATTTATTTTTAATTAACTCTGTAGTGTTAGAAATTTTTGAAATAGGAAATTGGAATAAAGTTAATTGGTTAATTACGATTTTGTAAATTTTAATATTAAAATATGATAATATGTTGTGAGTGTTAGGGAATAATCTTGAAAGTTAGAAACTATGATTGTGTTTTTCTTCAGTTCAGCCGAAGCTAAGTGGTGGTACTAGAAGCTTCATGGAGAGAGAGGAAAGGTCTCGTCGTTTCTAACTTTAGTATTTCTTAGCCACTATTTCATGTTTTGGTTTAGAGAGAAAGGGAGAGTGAGAGTGAGCGAGAGAGAGAGAGAGAGAGCCAAGAGAAGAGAGAAGAGAGAACCGCTTACCCTACCTCTCTTCTCCCTTTATTCTCTTCTTGAAATCTGCCATGGGAGATCTTCAAAGCTCCCAGTACCCAACTTAATCCTAAAATCAATGACCTTTCACACTAAATCAAGCGAGATCGACTGGGAATTGAGAAAGACACGATGGGAAAGATTCAACGCCTACATTTTCCCTCCATTTTCGTTGCTGCTTTTTTCCCTCTTCTTCTCTGTTTTGGGGTCTGTTCCGTAAGATCTCAAAATTTGATCCTGGCTTGTTCTAAGAGACTCAAGAAGGGAAGCAATGAAGCTCTAAAATTTTCCAGACCCGCGGTATGTTTTTTGTTTCAGCCGTAACTAGCTTTTTTTTTTCTCCCATGAAAATTTATCTAAACCCTATTCTTTTTGTCTACAAATTGATGGAGCTACATCTGGATTTAGAAGCCACCGGAGGATAATTGAGGTGTAATCAACTCGATTGACATCTTAAATCTTCGTGAAGTCAGAACCCAATCTGGCCAAAACCCTAAGTTTGGAAATTTTGGGCAAAATTCTGAAATTGGATTCTCCAATTGGATTTAGACTAATTATGGTGGTTTGCTATGGTTTGTGCTGAATTCTTTGAAATTTTATTACAACCCTAAGAATTTGATTGATAGATGAATTGTCTACTTATGGGTTTTAAGTTCTATTGTGGAGTTGAGGCATTTACTAGATGATAAAGAATGTGTACTATGAATAAATCTATCATTGAAATCTGATGACTTGAGAATTTAATAATGAGAAGTTCTAATCATGTTAAGGTAACGATTGATTAATTCAGTATGACTAAATTGATTTTAAGGAAAGTGTATAGAAAGAGTTGAAATATGGAGAAGTCAAGGGAACGTTAAGCCATATAATTTGTTAAATATTAATTTAAAGATTAAATGTTTGGCTAAGATATGAGACTTGGGAAGATGGTGTGATAAATGTTGGAATCTGTGAATTTCATTGGCCATTGAAATCCAGATTTCAATAGCTGGATCAATTACAATTGAATTGGCC
>JAOTRH010125963.1:0-10516 GCA_034768845.1 Heliamphora exappendiculata
TTTTCTTCAAGTACCGATCACGGAGGATGATTTGGAGGTGCTGGAGAGGTGGAAGTGTTATAGTCTTCCTTTTTGTTCTTTGTTACATGTATGCTGTAGCATGTCTTTCTGGTATTGGAACCATGTAGTGTAAGCTTTGGCGTTGGAGCCTTATGTAATGTAAGACGTTTGGCATTTATATACAATGCTTGTATGTTCCCTTGTGAGAGTGTATTCTCGGGATGGGTATCATGTTTGGTTCTTTGTGGGTGTTTCACGTGACCCGAAGTTTGGGGCGTGACATGCCGGGATTTAGGGTTTTGTTTAAAAAATAAGAGAATTCAAGAAATGTTTAGAAAATACTTTAACAACTTAAAAATCAAATTTTGACAACCCTTTTTGTGAAAAATAGAGTCGCAACTTAATTTTTAAGAAAACCAAGAAAAACAAAATGAGCCATTAATCTTTAAAATGGTAACCAGAAAAATAAGGATTCGGGGGCTAAGGTACGAACTAGGGAAGGTTTTAGGCATCCCATTCGCCTAAGAGGAGGTTGGCCTCTACTAATCATCATTGGTTCTTAATTAGATTTCTCAAGTGCATACAATTATAAAAAAATGGAGGCAAAGAGAGAATATCTAAAATCAAGTAAGGAAAGTACATAACATATGTATAGAAAATGGCAAATGAAAAATGTAACATAAGAAAATCCTAAGTCCTACGGTATGCAATTTCTAACTAAAGGATACATGGAGCAAACAGCATGCAATATCATCAAATAACTTAAAAATTGTGCTAACATAATTTTTAAAAAAATGCTTTAAATCCTTAAACATTTAACTGAAATGTGAATTTCATGCTAATTATCAATAAAATATAAAAGCAACAAACGATACTACTTAAAATAAAAATTAAGCTATTAAAATAATAAATATCACATAAAGAACATAGAAATCATTTTTCAAATATAAAATACAGATGCAATATTAACAATTACAACTGTATGAATATATGTACACCAAATGCGACAACTATGACATTGTAAATCACAATTGCCAGATATGTTGGCACTATTTTGATAAATTCAAGGTACTAAGTGTGAATGCGCAATATGAACAAAGTAAAAACTAAAACTTATTTTTATAACCATCATGAATCTAACTAAACTTAATTAAGCTAGACAGGCTCATCATAACTAACTAAATACTCATGATCTAATCAAATAAAATGGGATAATTGAATCAACTACATAAGTGACATGAATCAGCCATGCAGAATAAGGTATTGAAACTAACCCAGTCACTCTAAGAGAGAGGAAATGGAAAAAAAAAGACCTAGGACCTAAACAAAATACTTGAGTCGCTACTATTTGGGTGAATCCTTAAGTCGGAGAGTAGTGATCAATGATCCAAATCTCAAGAAATGCTCCAACTCTGGTGAATAGATGATTCAAGAATCTAGCCGAGTGTCGATGGTCGTCCTCTCAGTACTTCAGCAGAATATTGGTATTAGAATTCTCTCACTTTTTGACCCGTCAGAGGTTTGATATCAGAATTGTCCTCTCCAAATTATAGCAAAGGTACGGTATTTATAGAGTTCATCAACCAATGAAGTGCTGGCACGTTTTGGAACACGTCAGGCCTTTTGAAGTTGGTGGTCGTTAGGCATGGAGTTGGCGGTCGCCACAAAAAGCATGTTTCCAAAGATTTCTTATGGCGGTCGCCACAATCGAGTTGGTGACCATAAGGTTCGAAGATGGCGGTTACTACCATTGCTAGGGTTTCTAAGAGGTTCATATGGAAGTCACCACAATGAAGTTGGCGACTCCAAGGTTTAAAGATGGAGGCTCAAGTGTTGAAGTGGGCGATTTAAAATTTTGAGGAATTTGATCATTTGGCTTGGATACTGAGCTTGGATCGTTTCTTGAGGATCATTTTAAAGTACCATTTCACCTAATTTCATCATCGGATTCACCTAGATCAACCTAAGATTAGGCAGGGTCAAATTGGGGCGTCTATAGTTGCCCATCTGTGATATAACTTGTATAGCAATGCGTGATGTGAATTATATCAAAGATCTAGAGAAAATATCCATTTGACCGAGCCATCATTCTTAGGCGACAAACACACAAACATGCATATGATGTTGGTCGTACTCAAATTTTTTCATCGAGCTGCCTATGTACCCCTTTCCTAGGGATCAAACCAAAACGTAATTCCTGGGGTAAATGCACAGATGCAAGATGCAAAACATCATGTAAATACTAACATAATGCAAACACTGGTATGATCAAACAATACCCTAAAGATCGAGTCAAAATCTAAAGGGGACACAATCAATCAAACAAGTCAAAGATCGAATCAAAATATAAGAACTCAGCTTGTGATAAAATAATTAAAATGATCGAGTCAAGATGGTAGAAATTATTTTAACTGGGAAAACAACAATGAATTAACTAGGTCAAGTCAAGACCCAAAAGATTCAGAATGATAACGAGATAAGAATAATTAAAAGTCGAGTCAAGACTTAAAATTATTCTCAACGAAGAGCAAACCAGAAATCAATAGGTCGAGTTAAGACCTAGAAATTCAGGACAAGCACAGGACAAAAATAATTAAAAGTCAAGTCAAGACTTAAAACTATTTTTATTGAAGAAAATACCACGAATTAATAGGTCGAGTCAAAACCTAAAAACTTGGAACGACCACGGAACAAAAATAATTAAAAATTGAGTTTAGACATAAAACTATTTTTATGGGAGAAAATACTGTGAATTAATAGGTCGGGTCAAGACCTAAAAATTCAGGACTAAAATGTGATAAAAATAATTAAAAAGTTGAGTCAAGACTTAAAATATAAATTTATTGGGAGAAAATCACAAATTAATAAGTTGGGTCAAGACCTAAAAATCCAGCACAAAATGGGATAAAAAAAATTAAAAAGTCGAGTTAAGATTTTAAAATTAAATTCATCATGAGAAAATCATAAATTAATAGGTTGGCTAAAGATCTAAAAATTCAAGATGAAACCAGGATAAAAACAATTAAAAAGTCGAGTGAAGATTTTAAAATTAAATTTATCGAAAGAAAATACCACGTTAAACACAAGCAAAATAAGGTTTAAATTTATTTTTAAGGAAACCAACACATAAAACAAAATAAAAATAATTAAAAACCAAAACAAGGTTTTAAATTATTTTTAAAGAAAACAACACATAAAACAAGTTTAAAAAAAAGTAAAAAACCAAAACAAGGTTTAAAATTATTTTTAAGTAAAACAACACAAAAAACAAAATAAAAATAATTAAAAACCAAGGCAAAATTTAAAATTATTTTTAAGGTAAACAACCACACAAGCCCCAAACCACTCTCAAACCCCCAAAATGTAACCATTACACACAAAAACACGTGCCTGCCAAGTCCAAACAATGAGACGATTGACATGACCGTTTGTCAGGTGGCGGTCGTGAGAAACTTTTCAAATGGAGCTGTCGGTCGCCATGCGACGGTTTAAAAACCTGGTGGTCACATACTTCGAATGTGGCGACTGCCACAATCGAGAACTACTAAGCTCCCCCAGACGCGCAGGCCCGGCTCATTCGCACCCTCTGCTCTCTCTCTTTTTCTTCTCCCTTACACTCTCTCTAACACTCTTGGTTTTCCTCTTGGTTTCGCAAGGTTCTCATCTTTTCTTTAGCTTTTCGAGTACCCCCTTCAACACACAATGTTTACAATGCTATTTGTGATTCCCTTCTTGTTCATGGCGGGCTAGGGCCATGAAGATGACGATCTGAGGGCACGCTACAGGCCCTCCACTACTGACAACACATTCGTAGGTGCCATTAGAGGAGCCAGTTCTCGCATTCCCGCTGGTGGGACTTCTTCTCCTTATCTATCCACTTATATGGGGGCGATGTATGCACTTGCGATCGAGGCTGAGCAGTCCTTACAATGTGCTGCTGAGGATCAAGAAAGAGTGGCAAGAGCAGCAACAGCGGCACTGGCAGCTGTAGATCAGACGGCTACAGGTCAGCCAGCTATTGAGGTTGAGATTGCTGGTTTTCTTGACGCACATGCCGGCGAGGGCATCCCTGCTCCTTTTGACCCACTTCACTATGCCCTGACATCCCACTGTCTGGGTTCAAGCGGGATGAGGCGTTATGAGCCTACAGCTGTTGTAGTTGCTGACGACCTGCTTCTTTGCGAGCTCGAGCAGCTTCTTTCATTCCACACCTTTTGGTAAGTTATCATATCTTATCAAAGCATGCTTTACTTTTATCGTCTTAAACATAGACGCGTGTCTAAGATCCCTTGTGACTTATGATGTGTACGTATTTAATCTGAAAATTACCTTAATTGAACATGTAATATCAAGATTTGTTAATGGACTGGACATTAAAACATGTAAGAACAATATTAAAATGACAAACCTGGACATCAGAATGAAAATTAGATAGGTACCCACGCAAAGGAGTTATGGACAAGATGTAGGGACACTAAGATTAGGATTTTGATGCAAACAGGGGGTGATTTTTCATTTAAAAATTTTTTTTTTATAGAAAATCTTAAAATCTAAGGGGCGTTGTTTCCATTTTTTTAAGAGAAAATCATAAAATCTAGGGGGTCGTTTTCATTTTTATTTTTTAGAGAAAATCATAAAATCTAGGGGGATGGTTTTATTCTTTCTTTTATTTATAGAAAATCATAAAATTTATGGGGCGGTTTTCATTTTTATTTTATTTTTATTTTTCAAAAATCAAAAAATCTAGGGGTGGTTTTTATTTTTTTATTTATTCTTTTAGGGTGCCTAGTCTTTTAGGGCTTGAAGAAACCAAAGGGTCATCACACACACATGTACCTAGTGTTGAAAGACCCTAGTCTTCTAGGGCTTGAAGGAATCGAAGGGTCGTCACACACACACGAACCTTGGGTTAAAAAATTTGCTTGGTGAACTAGGGCATAGGGTGCCTAGTCTTCTAGGGCTTAAAATAACCGAATGATGGTTACGCACACACGAACCTAGGGTATGAAAGATTTATCTGGCTCACCAGGGGTTAGGGTGCCTAGTCTTTTAGGGCTTGAAAGAACCAAAGGATCGTCACACACACACGAACTTAGGATTTTCTTATTGCTTTCCTTTTCCTTTCATATTTTTTGCATTCCATTCTTATTATATCTTCTGATCATCTTCTTCTTTTCAGGTTGGTCAGTATGTCCGGATGTTCTGCAGTTATGCTTCTGATGATGTGCTGGAGTGGTATGAAGCCCTCCCTCATCCCAGCAAGACATTTGTTAATCCCTCAAGCTTTGATCTAGACATCGCCCGCTCTACTGATGCTTTGACATATCTCCTGGGCACTGTACCAGTCCAGATGGACAGAGACCAAGTTAGGTACACTTGGTTCTTTGCTCACTTTCGTCACTTTCATTGCACTGAGCCACGCAATTATGAGTGGGTTGCCTGCACCTTCTTGTTATACATGTTCAGTGCCTCCTTGTTCTCGAACAAGGAGAATACCATACATCTTTATTATCTGGGCACCCTTTTCTGTCTTGACCGGGTGTCTACCTACGATTGGGGAGGAGCTACGCTTGCTACATTGTATAGCTCGATGAGGGCTTTGACCTAATTCCCTCAGGAGCTTAGCATAGGGGATACTAGAGGGTCTGGGAGGTATGTCTTAGTTTCCATACACAATTCATTTATTTCTTCTATTATCTATTATTTGTTCTTTTGTTGACACATTCTCTTTACAGCTATAGACCTATGAGTTCCTCGGGCTGAACGTCCCGGTGAACTCTTCTGCTAATCCTCTGATTATCCCCTGTGCTGCTCGGTGAGCCACGGTTTGAAGGGGATGAAGAGCGGAGGGAAGGACTTAGAGAGATTCTGAGTGTCTTTGGACCGACTGACTCTTGACCAAGTACCACTCCTTGCTCTATTCTCAATTTATTGCTTATTGATTTATCTATTCACTTATCATTATTTACTATATTGTACATTATTCTTTGTGTTGTTCAGTGAATACTACTTACTGTGTTGTACTGTTCACTGAACACTATTCTTTGACTACTGTACTGTACACTATTTATTGATCACTCTACTATTCACTAAATTTTTGTAGGTTCACTGGAATGTCAAGCGAGGGATGGAGGGTCGAGCTGGTGAGGATTTGATGCTCAGTCGTGATGCCTCTTCAATGCGGATCCTGTTAGAGAGGCCCTTTTACAGAGAGTATTATCAAGGAGAGAGGGTAGTCTGATAGTCTCTAGGTATTGACCACTTCAGGATTTTAGCTGCTCCTCTAGTTCATATATGCCAGGTAAACTTTTTGGGCCGAGTCGATATATTACTCGAGATGAAAGGGGCTCATGCTATGGAGCTACTAGGGCCCGGGGGAGATTACACAGCATGGGCTCAGGAATATCTGTTAGGGCCACTGGGTCCTGGGCCAGCCCCACCTATTGGATAGAGAAGGGGACGAGCACCGACGCCTATTCCTGATGCTGCACCACAGACTGCTGCTGCTGGAGGTGCTGGTCGAGCTGATGTTGCTACTAGAGGTGCTGCTGGAGCTGCTGGAGCTGGAGCGGTTGTGGTACCTTAGACTATTTTAGTTCTCATGACTGGGTATCCCTTCGATATCCCCATCCCCATTCCTCTGGCCCTAGAGTACTGACTAGTTCTTTTCCAGGTTTGACTTTTTTTCACACATTTTCTCTTTGATCTTCTGTATGCTTAGACCGCTCAAATCTTATTTCCACTTAGCAGGTGGATTAGGCTTGGCTAAACTGTCTTATGCTTGTGGTGAGTGGCATGTGGACCCTGATTTGTTAGCAGGATTTGGCCCTCCATGCAGCTGGGGTTGTCTTCACTCCTCTGCTAGTTGAGATAGTGAGTATTTCACCATTTCTCTTTCACTGCATTCACTTCTTTGTCCTACCTTTTATTCCTTCATTCTTCCACAGCCATGTGCCCTAGTACAGAATGTTACCGAGCCACGGGTTCATGGTGAGTCATAGGTTCCTGTTCGGACTCTAGCTCAAGGTCGCAAGTCCCATACCTCTTTTTCTATAGCTCGCTCCAGATGGTCTATTTCTTCTGCCAGAAGTCATTCCTACGTTGTGTCTTTTTCTTCAGATGGCGGTGATGACAACGATGACCTATAGGAGCTGTTCGAGGATGTCAGTTTAGACGATGTTGAGCCTTCTTCTTGCTGGGTCCACCAAAGATGCTAAGAGAGAGAGATACTTCCCCTTTTTACTCATACTTTCTAATATATTTTTGATATATTTGGTTTTATGGGCCTACGTGCCCCAGTTCTATTTGTTGATGGGCCTGGGTGCCCCTTTTTCATACATTTGATATACTTTAGCCTTTGTGCCATTTACTTCTCTACTTATACAACTGTTTGCATGTTTCTTTTTATTACTGCTTAAACTTTTTTAGATGTACTATGCATGATACAAGTCTCAAAAGAAAGTTTAGCTTTATTAACAATACTTAACGAGCATGGATGTTTGATGACAAAGGTTACATAATAGAAAAACTACGAAAAAGGGGGGACAAAATAGAGTGCCTGCCACCTTTGAAGGTGGCGGTCACCAGGTGTATAGGATGGCGGTCGGCACAAAGTACAAGAGTTAGGTAGCGGTTGCTAGGTTTAGAAGCTGGCGGCCTTGTACTGTGTACCTTTCAACATGGTGGTCCCACACTCTAAGGTCGCGGTCGCAACATTCATTGTACTTTTTCAAACTTTTTGACATCCGCCTTCTCATACCTTATAAATATAGCCTTGGGGGTCCCCATTTTCTGCCACTTTCATCATGATGGCTTCCTTTCATAACCCACTTGTTGTATGGATCGATGAGTTTTTACATGTTGAACATCTAAACTTTGCATCGTTTGGTATTAACTCCTTGTTCTCTCTGATGATTGTCAAGATAAACAAACCACTACTATAGGTTGCTGCACATCTGTGGGACCCACAATCTTATGTCTTCTACTTTGGCCTTGTGAAACGATGCCCCACTATAGAGGAGTTCACCGCTATTCTGGATCTGACCCCGAGAAAATCTGTAGTTGTGCCAACTTTCTTTCTCTCTAACCAACAATAGATAATATAACTTTGTTTCTTATTGAAGATGGATGCTTCCCCTTTAACATCTGATGACTGCCTCGATATTCCATGGATCATAGATAAATTTTTTCCCACTTGCGACCTTAGTGATCTCAGCCTTCAACTGCAGCGCCGCTATGCTTTGTGTTTCTGTCTCCTTGCTCTTTACCTTTTCATTCTTTCTGATGGATGAGTGAGCTGCTCATTAGTTAACATTGCGGGTTAAATGTGGTCGGGAAAAGACTTTGTCCCATTGGTCCTTGCTGAGACTCTGATTGGCTTGAACGCTGTTTATCGAGGCGAGAGTACTACTTTTGCTGGTAGCCACTTGCTTCTTCAGGTTAGCTTAAAACCTTTCTTTCCTATTTCTCTCAACAGTCTTTTAGACACACTGTCGGCTGAAAATAAACCGCCCCTGGCCCATGGATTATTCACCTATGAGTCTTCAACAATCAATTTATTTCCTCTTTGAGCCTTTATCGGGGGCTTTCTATTGTGCCCTCGAGCGGGTTTGTTTTACCCCAACTCAACCATTACTATCAATTTTACTGATTTCTCTCAGTTCTTAATCCTTTGCATATCTGGATGATGGAGAAAGTGAACCTCATGCAGAAACTAGTTACCGATAGATATAGTGTAGCGACACTTGTTTATCGCCCTTACTATTATATATGCACTACTGAGACAGCTTGGAGACAGCATCTTTCCTCTTTGACGGGAGTAGACATTACATAGAAGTGCTCCTGGTGGCGAATTCCCACCATGACCTTAACTACTATGGACCATCATGGCGTCTTGCTGATTGGCTTACGACATTCTACTTTCTATTACCCACACCGAATCATGCGGCAGTTCGGTCGTAGTCAGTTCGTATATCACGGTGTTCGAGGTACTTGTATTCATCTTCACTTCAGGCCCCATTTCTGGTGAGGTATCAGGAGGCTTGGCCATCTCGCTCCCTGATGGAGATGCAGGAGCTGTAGTGCCTGAAACTCCCTGATGAGTACAAGACATGGCTGATCCATGATAGAGAGAAAAGAAACAAAGAAGAAGGAAAATAGGAAGCGAAGAGGAGGAAGATTTGAGGAACCTTATTTGCTTTTCAGATTTCATAGCTTTCTTTTTAATTTTTTTAAAAGTTTAGGACTTGCGCACCTGCCTTTTTCAAAACCTTGTAACTGATGCTGAAAATGAAGTATTTCACCTTTATTTTGAAAAAGATTTGCAATTATCTTAAGTTTTTTGATTTTTGCAATTTGATTGACTTTATTATTAGAATTTAAAGAAAAATTTGCATTGATCTTACTTAGATTCAAAGCTAGCTAAAACAAAGAAAGTGGCCAAACTTCTTAAAAGAAGCTGCCTATGTATCCCAAGAAAGTAAAATTAGACCTTAACGTAGTTCGAGCTTGATTTAATTTTGGGTATTAACACTCCCCTTTTGTGATGCCCAAACTTTTGCCAAGGTCACCCTTTCGAGTTTTTGGCCTTGTAGGCTGCTTTAACATTTGCCTGGGTTGCCTTTTCGATTTTTAACTCAGTGAGCTTTTATTTTATTTATTTTTCTCTCAAGGGTAGAACATTTTGAGTTGGTCTAAATTGATTGGAGTTATGGACGTATTTCCATCCAAATCCATGATAATTTCTGCACCACTAGTCATGAAAGTTTTGATCAGAAACGGTCCGAACCAATTTGGCTTGAACTTGCCTCTTGGGTCAAAGATGAAAGCCCTGATTTCTTTAAGAATAAAATCATCTTCTCTAAAATCTTGGGCCATGACCTTCTTGTTGAACACACGAGCTATCCTCATTTGGTACCCTTGCACATGAAATAAAGCCTGCAACCTTCTTTCATCAAATAAGAGCAGCTCTTTCATCTGATTTCTCTACCATTTTGCCTCTAGAATACTAACCACAATCACCACTCTTAGTAAATGGATTTCCACCTTAATGGGCAACACAGCTTTCATCCCATACACTAAAGAATAAGGCATGGTTCTCGTTGAAGCTCTAATCGATGTCATGTTCCCCTAGAGTGCAAATGGTAGATGTTTCGGCCAATCTTTATGTGTGCTGATCATATTTTGTAGAATCTTCTTTAAATTCTTATTTGCTGCTTCGACTGCCCTATTGGTTTGTGGCCGATATGGTGATGATTAGTAGGCCACTATTCGGTATTCTTCAAAAAGGTCAAAGACCTCGCCTTAGAAGTGCAAGCCATTATCTAAGATGACCTCTTGGGGAACCCCTTATCAACAAATGATATTCTGTTTGATGAACTTCGTGTTAGGGTTTGTACACTGAAAACTATATTTTTAGTATTTAATTTTATTTTTTAATAATAAAATTAATTTTTTATATTATGAGAATCTTAATGAGCAATGTATGCAAATATCATTTGTTTAAATGTTATGCATG
>JAOTRH010125974.1:0-14536 GCA_034768845.1 Heliamphora exappendiculata
TGTTACATTTTTTAGTTACAAATATCTTTTCATTACTTTTAATTTAAATTAAAAGTGAGCCTGATTAACCTACCAAATGATGTGGCACAATTACACACAATGGATGTAAGTAAAATTCATATAGGAAGCATTGTATTGTAATTGTGCCGCATCATGGTAAAATAGTTCGGTCACTGTAGCATTATTGTAATTAACAAGATTGTTCATTATTTAAAATTAATTTTATGATTAAATTCTGTTCAAAGTGTCTTTTGGAACGAATTGCTAGTACTATATAAGTGAGGTGTGTCCTATTAGCAAGGCTTATCTAAACTTTCTAACTCTAAAGCATCCTCCACATTTTAGCTTACTCTTTTCCACTCCAACCCACAAACATATTTTAGTGTCCCCATATATTTCCTACTGATGCTTGTTACAACTCCACCACAATTAATATTAAGGAATCAAGAGCAAATGAAAGTAAAGATCCAAGCAAGCAAAAAAAGGCCACCATACATTATAATTGCAAATACAACCCTATCATAACTCATAACTACAATAAACCCACTTGAAAACAAAAGGGCCAGGTGCAGTGTCTTACGCATTTAAATTATTCAATGAAAAAATAACATAAAATAGAATGAAAAAAATTGAAAATATCTTCTGGCCAAAAAAAAAAACTTCAATCTGTGCTCACTGCAGAAGTGCATGTGGTGCATGTTATGGCTGCAGCATTTGAAAGGAAAAATCACACTTTCCGAATGGTAATGGATGAAAGGAAAAACATATTTACCTGCACAGCACCATCGACATTCCCCGATCCCCCATAGACATGAATTAGAGTCGACCAACTTATATAATTAGGAGAAAGACCAACTGCATTCATCTCATCCATTAAAGCTTTCGCACGGTGGTAATCAGTACCACAGGCCTTCATCAAGATATTATATGTTGCAGTTGTAGGTGTGAAGGGAACCCGCCTAGAAGTCTTTAAATTATGTGACTTAGATGAGCAATTTTGTATAGTATTAATGGAATTTCCAGGTGCATGCTCCACACCTGGATTACTATATGTGCTGATATTATAATCTTCACCAAAAACCTTATGAACCCCGCTTTCCTTCCAGGATTGGAACATGCGGAAAGCCCTGTCATACTGGAAAGCCTCAACACAAGCATGAAGAAGTGCATTGCAACACTGTGAATTAGGTTCACAACCAGCCAGAAGCATGTCATCAAATAACTGAATTGACTGCTCTACAAGGCCTGCATTTGCGCAGGAACTGATCAGTGCCGACCATGTAACTCTATTTGGTGTGATCCCAGCTGATAGCATGTCTTCTTTGATTTTCAAAGCCAATTGCCACAATTTTGAATCTGCAAAAATCTGGACAGCTTGCACATACCAAACAAGAAAACCTCATTAATTAAGTCCAATTGGTACCAAGAATAAAAATGAGCAGGCTAAAGGGAGAAAACATGAATGTAAAGCAATGCAGGGTAAAGAGGTGCTGATATATTGATATTTATGTTCATATAGTTGCAGTGAAGTGTACCTTTATAATTGTGCTATATGTGAAGATGTCCAATTTCAAAATTCCTTTTGATTCCAATTGTTGTGCTTCACTGTAAATGTCTTCGGCCAAATCAACTCTTGCAGCAAGACAACATGACTTTAAGAGGATATTATAAGATGTCATATCTGCCGCAACACCTAGATTCTGGATATTGAAATAAAAAAAATTAGCAAGCTTATCTGGATGATAAGCATGCAGGAGAATAGTCCATATGTATTTAACTAATTTATCACCAAAAAAATGGAACCAGATGACTAAAAGAAAATGTGGAGAAAGAATAATGGGATTTCATTTAGCCATAAAGAAAGAAGAGTTAACAGAGAGGAAGAGAAAAAACACGGCTACGACTGCAAAGCCCGTTATACATTCTCGCCTTCATACAAGTGATCCATTAGGAGTTCCACCATTTCAGCCATTAAAAAAGAGACACAGAGAAACAACTTTGTGACATGTTCTGAACCAGTTTTATACAAACTATAGTAGTAATAGTCAAGGTTATTAATACAAGGAAAATGTATCCCATAAAACATGTGCGTGCGCGCGCGCACGAGAGAGAGAGAGAGAGAGAGAGAGAGAGAACAGGAGGGAGAAATTACTTGCATATGCCCGTAAACATGCATTGTGAAGCTCAAGTCACAGGCATTCACATTCATGAGGCTGTTGAAAACGTAAATATTTGGGGTGACCTTTTCTGCAAGCAACCCCTGCAGCAGAAATTACATGTAATGGCAGCATAAATATCCAGGAACATCTCAAAACTATGCATACATTTACATGTGCAGGCACTAAGGATGCAAACATTGACCCAGAAAAAGAAACAAAATATCTTCATGAACCAATCAAAATGAAATTCACCTACCTTTCATGTAGATTGTTCAAAGCAGGCAAGATATTAACCATTTAATTGTTTTAGATTTTACCCAAATTACTTTTGATTACTGAAATAGAAAATTAAAAAGGGTGTGGGAAGTGCACAAGGCTTCTGCCTACTGCTTGTTGGAAAGTTAATACATAGGCAGTATTAACCCCACTTTTTGTGGAAGGGTTGATTCTGTGACTAGAATGTGCGCCACACTAGGACATAAATCCAAACAAAATTTACCATGTTTTTTAAGGATGTATGGGAAAAACTATATTTTGGCATATAATTGTTCCTACATGAATAACCACGTTTGGTTATACAATGAAAATGAAAACAGGATTCAGTTAGAAAAACGACCTCTGCTGCTACTGTTTGCAGAGAGAGCTCATGGTACCATCCCATATGGTTTAAGTTATGCATATACAAATAAAATAACAATACTTAGATCAAATAGTATATTCAGTTAATCATCATCAGAACAACGCTATAAGTTGTCAGGGAAAACAGGATAACAGACACTTTAAATGCATAATAGCAAATATTGGCACCTATCAGAAATAAATAGTGGTAGGTAAACATTGGCTGGTATACTGCTTAAACACAATGCAACAAGCCTAAAGATTTCCTTATAAATAACACAGGGTACACAAACCATGCTGGTCTCCAACATTAAAAAGAACTCTATGCTGTCATTGTGAACACAAATTCAACTGAGGAAAAACGATTCACGAATCAACAATGATAAATCCTGCAAACCATTAAATCATAAAAGGTAGAAACTTCATATTAGCATATAAAAGCACTGCCCTAATCTAGAGTAGTACATGCATCACTATTGCCACTAAGGAACCAAGAATGAGATATTGCAAGTAAAGTTGGTAAATATTTCAAAAGATTATTCCAGCCAATACCTCATAGATGGACCTAGATTTGAGATAGTCCCCACAAAGACCACAAACATCGATTATTGTGCGGTATGCATACATGTTAGGACCATTCGACATCTGCTTGGAGGCTTCAAACACAGTCAAAGCAGATACCAAATCCCCTTTCTTCCCAAACTCATGAATAACGCTGCAGAATAATACATTTGCACGAGGAAGAATGCAGACATACCTGCAAAATAAGATGGTTAATGCATTAAAGAATGTTAAAATAGTATCTCGAGCACTTGATTTATGCTTTCCTTGAATATGATTGAAGCACATTTAAACAGGTTATAATGACGAAAGCATGGTAATCAAAATCTTGCCACTCACAATTCAATTCACGATTTATGCATAAATCGATACGAAACTATGAGTGACTCTATTTTGAGATATAATTGGTTATGAATCTCACGATTCACAATTCACAATTAGATTCATGATTGGATTCTCAATTTAAGATTCATATGATTCTAGGAACATTCGGGATTCCAAACATTTTTTTTTTCTTTTTCTTTGCTCCCTTTTTTTGGTAAAAATGTCATAATGCAACTTCTTTAAGTGTTCAATATGAAAATAATTGATACCCCTGTATAATTTTGTTAATCATTGGCAGATTAGAGAATTTAATAGGATCCAGTCAGATTTGATAGATTCTTAACCATTGTTCCTTAATTTTTAGAGAAAAACAAAATGGATCTTCAAAGAATATCTAAGGAAAAAATGACTTATACCATTAAATTTTCTATTGTTATTGAGTGAAATAAACAATAATTTATATGATAAGGTTAGATCAGTAGGACTAAACAGTTCCACAGCACTTTCTTTTACTTTGTTTTGAGCAATAAGTATATAAGAAGCCTGTTATTTTAAACTAAAGGTTCCCACCAACTCTCTCTTCTTATTATACTTTGTATAACGTTTATAAGGCTATATTTTAAATGTCAAAGGGAATATACTGTGGTTAGAAAAAAAAAAGTTATGATTGGTGAGATTTAGGCTCACATTTCATGTGGTTAAGGTAATTGTCTCAATTAGATGTTATAATTGTGGTGGGTAATTGCCTCGATTAGAAGATATAATCATATCCTTATGCAAATATTATTGTATAATATATGTTAAATCAATTTACATCATTCTCTTTCATATGTATGAGTTGTTCAATGTCATTTTTGTACCGTTTATGCTCTCAATTCGAATCACAATTTGCAAAATTAAAATTTTGATTCACAATAAGATTCTCAATTTAGTAACTACTGATGAAAGGAAATAGGCTGCATTTCAATAGGAACACGCATCCACCAAATTTCCCCTTTCATAGACAATATGATAAACAAAACTACAAATCGGTGAACAATTACAAACAATAATGCACCAGTGTTTACTGTAGCACCCAACTGAAAAGAAAATCCACTATCGCAAGTAATGAACTTAACAGTAGTTAACACCAAAAATTTGATGAGACACTGCACAATCATAAGTTTTGGCGCTGAATGGTGGTTCAGTTACTGCACCTCGCAGTTCTAATCATACAGTTCTCGACAGTGCTGTATAAAAAATTATTATGCTATCAAACTCCACCATAACTTTATTATAGCTTTTTAAACAATTACTCAAGAATACCATGTCTAAAATTATTACACCTGAAGTTCAATTAATTTTGTTCAAAAGTCATTCGTGCATAAGATTGTTTCTACTAAAAAATTATGTGGCCAGTGACCTCTGCAAACAAATTCAGTATTTACATGAGATCAGTACAAGTACGGTATAAAAAACAACAAACAAAACATAACAAAAAGTAAGGTGGAAACAGAGAAACAATATGGATTATGACACAGTACGCATAAATGCTACAAGATAAAATGTAAATATTGGGATGTTAACTAAGAAGAATAAGAATAGTGAGATTGGAAAAGGCATGTAAGGAAAATCTAGTAGTTCCAATTATTGTCAACATGAGAAAGGGTTAACCAATGAACACAAACATGCTTGAGAGAATCTAGTAGTTTCAATCATTGTTAGCATGAGGTAGAGTTAATCAAGGAACATGGAAAATCTTGAGAGCACTATTGAGAACAAGTGAGATTTGTGTTGGAAGAATTCGAAGAAGTAATCATCATAATATAATTGATCACTGATTTTTTGAGTTATGAACTTGATTAAAAGGAAAGAGTCACGCCATTCATGCAAGTGGTAACCAATAGATTTCAATGGATCCAAGTAATAAACTGGATAATGTGTATTCAATGTATTTATATTTTGTCCCTAAATAGCTTCTACCGAACTTGATTAGCCTACATATTATTATCTGCAATTTGAAGTCTTTGATATAACATATACGAGTTTGTAATAAGAAAAACTTGATTCCCCGCCATTTGAAGTCGTTGACAAAAATTGGCTGATATGAAGTTAAGTGCATACATTCATGGCTGCAGATGTTCTGTCTTGCATAACATAAAATACATAGACAAGGAAAAAGTTACTGTGATATCAATTATAAGATTATTTGGTCATGTACAATGAAACAAGGGATAGCACCAAAATTTAGGTATCTATGAGACAACCCGTATAGATAATAAAATACTGCATTTTATACCTTATAGCTGTATTTGAATCGCAGTTTCTCACGCAAAGTCCTACAATCTCGGATGGCTCCACCAGTTCTTTGATCGGGAAATTGAAGCCTGAATCAACAACACATCTTATTATCCAATAAAAAAACATCTCCAGTACCATGTGCTTTGTGACAATGTTGATGCAGATATCTTCGACTTCACAAAGGAAGTAGATTTCATTCAACCTCTCGTTCACTTCTCGTTGCGACCCTAGAAAGAGGCGTTCTTAGGAGTTATTCTCCCAATGTGAAGCCGTAGATACATTGATATTTATGGACTTTTTCTGATATTGCTTATGTACCTAGCAAAGTTTCGATTTTTACTATTTAGGAGTTGAAATTCCTTATGGGAGCTACATATTTTGTAGAAGATCCACAATTAACTGACTTTGCTCATGTACCTAGCAAAGTTTCAATTTTACGATCTAGGAGTTGAAATTCCTTATGGGAACCACATATTTTGTAGAAGATCCACAATTAACTGTTGCGGGGCGACGCAATCGAATTGAACCACAAGTAGCCATTAGTGAATTTGTCCCTCTAACTCCTACTGAAGCAGCAAAATACAAAATTCAATCAAAACACACACACACACACACACACACACACACACACACACACACTTCGGCAAATTAAATCAACTTAAACAGTCACCAGCAAGTGTTTCCATCAATTTGACGGCTTCAACAACCTCGCCACGTTTCACAATCTGGTGACACTCCTGCGCAAGCGCCCCTGTCGCAGCCCCATCAAACAGCCGCAAAGCACCAATCCCTAGCTTCTCAACACTACTCAGAACCTCGACAACACTCCAAATCTTCCCCTCGTGAAGCACTCGCACCATCCCAGCCGATACAAGCTCGACGCTCAAAAAAGCCGCGAAATCCAAAGGATCGGAATCGACTCCCGAGGCCACAACGCTCTCCGCGATCATCAGGAAATCCTCGAACCTCCCGTCTTCGGCTAGCTTCGAAGCGAGGTCCGCGTAGTACCTGATTTGGTTCCGGCGGCGGGAGGGGGCCGAGTTCCATCGGAGGGTGGAGAGAAGCGGAGGACGCGGAGCGGCGGAAGACGAGGCGGACGGAGAGGGTGGTGGTGGTGGATGTGGCGGCGGAGATGGTGGTTTGGAAGGAGGAGATAGTTTTGTGGTGGCGGAGGGATTGAGCGAGGGTTTGAATTTGGTGAAGTGAATGTGGTTGGGAGGGACGACGATGGAGGAGCCAGCGATAACCAGGAAGTCTCCCATTTCCTGGCCAACCGTTTTCTGGTGCGGTTGGAACGTTTTGATCATGGGGATGGGTCGGTTTTGTAGAACCAGAGGATTGAATTTGAAAGGCAGTTGCTTCACTGCAGAGTGGGAAGAAGCCCCGAAAATTATTAGGGCCCCGTTTGATAATTACTGTTTTCAGTTTTTGTTCTTAAATTTTTTGTAAATTGTAAATAAAAATATGTTTGATAATTTTTTTTATTTTTTTAAAAATATAAACAATTTTTAAAATTTATTAAATTATTATAAATAGAAAAAATGTGTTTCCATTGTTTGTAAACAAATTTTTATTTTATATTTTTTTCTCCACCACCTTTAACCACCGCTTTGGACCATCGTCTCGAACCACTACCTCTGACTACCACATATAGTCAATGCTTCTGACCACCTCTTTCGACCACCACATACGACCACTGTCTTCGACCATCACCTCCAGCCATCTCCTCCGATCACCTCCTTTAGCCACCTTTTTCGACCACAATATACGACAATCGCCTTCAACCACCTCTTCCGGTCACCACCTCCAATTGCCACATACGACCAATGCCTCCGACCACTTTCCTCGACCACCATATATAACCACTACCTCTGACGACCACCTCTTACCACTCAATCAAACTACTATTTTCGATCACCACCTCCAACTACCACATACGGCCAATGTCCCCAACCACCTCCTTCGATCACCGCATGCAGCCACTGCTTTCGACCACTATCGCCAACCATCATCACTATCTCTTATTATCATTAACGGATACTACCTCCGGTTACTACATCTGATCATCACTTCCTAAACATTTATGTGCCAAACATGATTTTATTTTTGTTTTATTATAAAAATAAATAAGAACATGCTTTTTGTTTATTGTAAATAAAAAACAAAAAACTGTAAACGTTATAAACTTTTTGATAAAGTTAGTGTTGCTAGTTTTAAATTTTTTATTACTAATTTTAGTTATAAGTTACAATTATTCTAAGCATCTATAACTTTTGTTATAAATTATAACTATTTTTTTATTTAGGTTGCAAATTACAATTTTTACCAAATTTAGTGCATAGTATAATTTTGCATACTGAATATCGTTAACTGTCTTAACAAATCACATTTGTGTTAATGAAATGAATAATAAAATAGAATTTATAATTTATTTTTATTAATATAAATGTAATTTGTCAAGATGATTAACGATTTCTAATCAATTTAATTTTTGTCGGTAATAATACATTAATTAAGAATAATAAAATAAAAGGCTCAAATAATCAAAATGAGTCCATTTTAGACTCAATAAAATTTAAGTAAACCGAATCAATCCTTAATAAAACTGGAGAGAAGCCTATTGAAAAAAAAAATATTTAACCATTTACAACTTACATTTAATCTTTTTTGTTTCTACTTCAGTAACCTTGTAGTCATTGGAGAGTAGATATAGCAATAAATAACAACAGTGAAAATATAATTTTTTTTAAGAATAATTAATTTTGAAACAACAAAGCGTGAATCAGCTTCAATTTTGACTTGTTGCCTTATATATATATATATATATATATATATATAATCTTGTTGAAGATATACTAGGTCTAAATAGGAGTTGAATAGTGTGCGCGGTACAAACTGTTTGAATTTGTTCAGCACAATCAGGATCAGATGAACTGACCAAATACTGATGACCCCAAACAAAGTATGGACCGGATTCCTTGTCTTCCGAACTCACTGGATACTCCTTGCTCCATCGCCGAACACCTGCAACCACCAAGAACACTGTTAGCGCCTACCGGTCGGTTATGGTCGGGAGGCACTCCGACTCTCAAGTTAGATATCTCTCTAAGAAGTTTCTAAGCAAGAGTTTTGGGGTTCAGAATTGCCTACCTGGTGGTGTTGGAGTGCCTCTCTTTATATATGGATCAAGACTGGTGGATGCTGAATCCTCTTAGGATTCTGCCTCCTATCAGTTATGATTTGTTTTCTATCTTGATGTGATTTGATTCTGATTTGTTTCTATCATTTTCATCCGACCAAAACCGTATTGGGGAAGGTATCTTGTTGAGATATCTTTCCTACTAAGGGGCCGACAATGGTTTTTCCTGGTCCGGGCTGACCCTATCTAGGGTGGGTCGGACTAGCAGGGTCCGAACAATAGTGGGTTTGGGCTTCTTCGAGTATTTGGGTAAGTTCGTTTCGGGCTGGTCTTCCTTTTTGGGTCTTGGGTCCCAACTGTTTGGTTTGGGCCTTAGGCCCGATACTTTTGTCCGCCCGATACTTTTGTTCGCCCGATCTGCTCGGTGAAGAGCCAGAGTTTTGATTATTTGCTCGGTCGTCAGTCCTTTGTATGGTGTATGTCCAGCTGTACTGTTCGGTACATGTGCTGAGTAACTGGGGTTACAAGGGGTACGACGTTGTTCGGAGACATCTATTCGATTTTCCGGGTGATGGTTCTACTGCCCAGGTCTTTTGAGGTGCCCTCATGAATAACGACGGCTGGTCTCGAGCCTTGTGTTGGGTGACGTGGCGCCATGAATCATAAGAATGGGATCAATTCCCATTCTTATGGGCTAAATGAGTTCGGATGAACATCAAACTTAGCCAATTTAGGCTTAATCCTCCTAAGTATGGGATCCATACTAAGGGCTTGAGTAGTTCGGATATACTTCAAACTTGGCCTTTTTAGGCTCAAACATCATAGGTATGGGATTACCATCCACACTAAGGGTTTAAATAGTTCGGATGAACTCCAAACTTGGTCTTTTTAGGCTCAAACATCCTAGGTATGGGATTACCATCCATACTAGGGGCTTAAATAGTTCGGATGAATTTCGAACTTGGCCTTTTTAGGCTTAATCATCCTAAGTATAGGATTAACATCCATACTAAGGGATCGATGAGTTCGGATAAATTTCGAACTTAGCCTTTTTAGGCTTAATCATCCTTCGTATGGGATTAACGTCCATACTAAGGGAATAAGTTGTTCGGATAAACATCGGACTTAGGCTGCTGAAGAAGTTCGTTGTGCTGGCCTTGTGCTTGCCTTGCCGTATTCGGTGTATGCCTTCCAAGTTTTTGTCATGTCCAACTCACGGTGTTTTACCCTCTTATTATACCCTTTGGCAAGGGTTTGCTGGTAGGCTGCCAATTTAATGGTGGCCATCCCCCTACGCTCTTCGATTAAATCAAGGTACAAGGCTAGTGCCTTATCATTGGCTTTGGGAGTACTGGCCTCTGTTCGGATTGTTGGTAATCCGACCTCCAGTGGTATAACCTCCTCTACCCCATATGCTAGGGAAAATGGGGTTTCACGAGTCGACCTCCTTGGAGTAGTTCGGTAAGTCTACAGAACTGATGGCAGTTCTTCGACCCATTATCCTTTAGTAGCATCCAGTCTCTTCTTGAGTCCGTCAATGATAGTCCTGTTGGTGGCTTTAGCTTGTTCATTTCTTTGAGGGTATGCCGGGGTGGAGAAGTAATTCTTAATCCCAAGCCCCGAACAAAAATTCTTAAATAGAGAGCTATCGAACTGAGTACCGTTGTCGGAGATAATTGCTCGGGGGATGCCAAATCGGGTGATGATGTTCTTCCACGTGAACCTCTTCACATCAACGTCCCTGATATTGGCCAAGGGCTCAGCCTACACCCATTTAGTGAAGTAGTCCATGGCAACAAGGAGGTATTTCCTGTTGCCTGTGGCCTTTGGGAAGGAGTCGACTATGTTATACCCCTACTGGGCAAAAGGCCAAGGACTTGTGAGTGGGGACAAGTCTCTGGCTGGGATGTGTATATCTGGGCTGAACCTCTGGCACTTGTCACAGTTCTGGACGAACTGTTCTGCGTCTTTTGCATGTAGGGCCACCAGTAACCCTGAGAGATTGCTCGGTGAGCCAATGATCGCTCCCCAGTATGGCTGCAGTAAATTCCTTCGTGTATTTCGAACAAGAGGTCTTGGACTTTGTTCGGGTGCACACAGAAGAGGTAGGGCCCAGTAAAAGATTTCTTGTACAGATCCCCCGAACTAGAGACCCAGAACCTTGCTGACTTCCTTCTTAAAGCCCGAGCTTCATTCTGATCGGCTAGTAGCTCACCTTTCACCAGGTATTCTTTTAAGGGATCCATCCAGTTGGGACCCAGTTCCGAGCAGTAAACCGGCTTCTCTTTGTGGTTGACAATGCTCAGCTGTTGGAGGACTTCCATCGAAATCACCATTTTTTTCCTAGTACTAACAGCTGATGCTAGGCAAGCCAGGGAATCGGCGTGGCTATTTTCTCGAGATGAGAGCTGGGTGATCCCAAAACATGGAATGTCTTTGGCCATTTGTTGTGCTAATTGGACGTATGCCTGCATTCTGTCATCTCTGGATAGGTACTCCACCTTGAATTGATTTACCACTAACTGTGAATCACAGGATACTTTGACCTTTTTGGCCTTCAGCTTTATGATATCTCTAAGCCCAGCAAGCAAGGCTTCGTATTCGGCTTCATTGTTGGTGGCCTGGAAGTCTAGCCGAACAGCCTTCTCTATGAGGATTCTCCCAGGGCTGTACAGTACTACTCCTGCTCCAGCCCCCTTGTTGCATGAAGAGCCATCCATGTAGAGCCTCTAAGTATCTTTTGAGTTCTCATTATCAATAGTTGTTGACTTGGTAGTTTTCCCCCAGTGTCCACCGAACTTCATTCCTGGTTGAATTCGGCTATGAAGTCGGCCATAACTTGGCCCTTTATAGCTGTCATAGGGCAAAAAGTGATGTCGTGCTCTCCGAGCTCCACTGCCGAGCTTACTACTCTCCCTGAAAAGTCAGCTTTTCTAAGTAACGAATGTAGGGGGTGTTCGGTAATTACCTTGATCGGGTGCGCCCTGAAGTAGTGGATGAGTTTATGAGAGGCAACGACCAGAGCTAGTGCAAGCTTCTCCAATGGCAAATACCTTGTCTCTGGGTCCAGAAGGACCTTGCTCACATAATAAATGGGCTTTTGGACTTTGTCTTCTACCCTTAGGAGCACCGCACTGACAGCTCGGTTAGATACTGCAAGGTACAAGAACAAGGTCTCTCAACTGCTCGGCACCGTTAATAATGGAGGAGATGAAAGGTACAGCTTCAGTTCGGCTAGGGCTTCCTCACTTTCTTCATCCCACTTGAACTGGTTAGCCCTCTTCATTGCTTTGAAGAAGGGGTAACACCGGTCGAATGCTCGGCTAATGAATCGGTTGAGTGCAGCGGGCATCCCCGTGAGCTTTTGGACCTCTTTCAAACTCTGTGAGCTTCTCAAACTCTGAATGATTGAGATTTGTTTGGGGTTTTTACCTCTATTCCTCTGTGAGTGACCAGGAAACCTAGGAATTTTCCCGAACTGACTCCAAAACCACACTTGGAGGCATTAAGCCTTAATTTGTAGTCCTTGAGGACTTCGAATGTCCTTCTCAGATCTTCAAGGTGTTTGTTCGGGTGCTTAGACTTCACAACCATGTCATCTATGTAGATCTCCATCGTTTTACCGATCAAGTCGCCGAACATCTTTGTTGCAAGCCTTTGGTAAGTGGTGCCAGCATTCTTCAATCTGAATTGCATTATCTTGTAGCAGTAAATTTCTCGAGGAGTGATAAATGCTGTCTTCTCCATGTCTGGGGGTACATGGCAATTTGGTGATATCCTCTATAGGCATCAATGAAACTCATCCTCTCGTGCCCTGCTGTTGAATCGACAAGCTGATCTATTCGGGGCAGGGGAAACAGTCCTTGGGGAATGCTTTGTTGAGATCGTTGAAGTCTACGCAGACCCGCCACTTTCCATCCTTCTTCTTTACTACGATAGTAATTGCCAACCAGGTTGGGTAGTGGACCTCCTTGATGGCTCCAGCTTCCTTTAACTTATGGACTTCCTCAACCACAGCGTTTGCATGGTGTGGTGCTGATTTCTTGGGCTTCTGCACTGCTGGTTTTCTTTGGGGATCCACGTTTAAATGGTGGCTGATTACCTCGGGGTCTATCCCAGGCATTTCGTATGGTGTCCATGAGAAGACCTCATTGTTCTCCTTTAAAAATTCGACAAGTTCGGTCTCCTCTTGTTCGGCAATGCTTGTTTCGAGCAAGAAGAACCGATCTAGGTCTTCCGGATTGATAACTACCTTCTTGAGGTCCTCCACCACCTTCTCCTCGGCTGTTCAGTTGTAGTCGTAGATCGTATGGCTATCTTCCACTTTGACAGTCTTAACTTCTGGATATTATTTGGGGCTCTTCAACGTTGCCAGGAAACACTACCTTGCTGCGTGCTGGTCTCCTCTGATCTCAATTACCTCTTGGCCCACTTGGAACTTCAAGGATTGGTGGTAGGTTAAAGGTACAGCACTCAAGCTGTGGATCCATGTCCTTCCTACAATGGAATTATAGGTAGATGGTTGGTTAACAACGAGGAATTCAATACTTACAGTCGCAGGCCTGCCTTTATTGGCACAGTGATCCTTCCAATCGGCCATACTGGGTCCGTGCCAATACCGATTAGGGGCGTCATGCACTTCTTGAGCGCCGAGTCTTTCAATCCCAACTTCTGAAACAGGCTGTAATACATGATATCCACTGAGCTTCCTTGGTATACCAGCACTCGCATCACGTCGAAGTTGGTAATGCGCAGTGTTAGTACCAGGGCATCATTGTGGGGTTGATGTATCCCTCCAAGGTCTTCTTCAGAGAAGCTGATCCCTTTGGAGCCTTGGCAAGAGTCTCCCTCTGTTCTCCTTCGCTTGACCTCATCCACCTTCATGGCGTGAGCAATGGTCCTGGCATGGTGTCGAAATACCGATCTAGTTATTGGTTCGGCTGTGTCATAGATCATCTTTACAACACCAAGTGGCTGGTCTCCTTGTTCGGCCCTCTGGTCTTGTTCACGGTTCCTTCAGGGTTCTGCATTCCCCAGTCAGGTGGCCGTGATCTCGGTGATAGTGGCATTTCTTCTTCTGATCTCTTCTGCTCGGGTCTCCCATCAATTTCGGTGGCCACTGGAAATAGGGCTTGTCCTTAATCTGGTCTAGAAGCTTATGTAGAGATTCCTTGAATATCGTTTGCATGGCCTGAAAGGCCTCTGACTCCTTCCTTTCCTGGGGTGGATTCTTGGACTTCTAATCTTTTCGGCCCTTATCCTTCTTCTCAGGCTGCTTTACCGAGGCAACACTTTGCTTGGCTTGGCTTATGTCTTCTTCCACCTTTGTGTGCTGTTCTATCTTTACCATTAACTCGGACATTGTGGTAACAGGTTTTTTGGTGAGGGACTGTCTTAAGCGACTCAGGGGAGGTAGCCCGATTTTGAAAGATGCAACTGCGAGTTGCTCGCTGCA
>JAOTRH010125995.1:0-14536 GCA_034768845.1 Heliamphora exappendiculata
CAAGCTCATGGCTGATTTGTTGAAACTTTATTTTCAGCCACTGTTGAAGTCCAAACTATTGATTTTTTTATATTCAGCCACTGTTAAAGCTCTCCCCGCTTTTACTAAAAACCAAAATCAGCCACTGTTAAAGCTTCTCACTGTTAAACCGTTACCTGAATCGTAATCGATTCGTTTTCACGGATCGGTTCTGGTCCAGCTCTGTTACTTGAATGACTCGAACACGACTCTAAAAAATCTGAAACCGTTGGTAACGGTCCAGTTCTTGATTTCTTAAGGAACCGGTCCAATTCGGACCGTGTGCACCCTATTTCCCGACAATAAAAAACAAACGAACAAGGTAGGGCAAAAGGTAATGATTAAACCATTATTTTTTCTATGATCATATATGAGTACAAGATATAAGACATGATGATTAATTATATAAAAAAATTTAAATAAGTTTTTATAATGAGTGAGAAATTTGAATGTATGAAATTAGTCGAAAGATATTTAACACGAATTAGTACAAAAGATATTTATGCCTCATTACCAATATTTTTCGAGAAATATTACAAAAAAGAAAATTTATGAAAAATTTGAAGCTATTCAAAATTTTAAACTGTTTAAAAGATTTAAATAGCAAGATTTGTTTAACTTTTGATTTATAGACGTTCACAACATGGTTTGGAATATCAATATATTATTGAATATTTTATAGATAATGATTGAAAATTAAATAAAAGAATTTTGTTTTTTAATATTTTGAAGAATTGTCATGTTTACACGAATAGTGTATTTTTTATTTTTTATATTTCTTAAAAAATAGATTAGTTTAAGTAAAAAACAATACAAACGATCGGTATATTTGTAAATGCCAATTTAGTTACGATGGACTTAATTTATCTTCTATTTTCTAAAATTCTTGGAGGAATGAACTTGTAAACTTTACATTTGTAACGATAATTTTGATTTTTTATTCTTTAAAATTATTTTTTTTCTATTTTTAAAAATTCTAACTTTTTTAAAAATTAATCTTTAATTTTTTAATATTTTTTATTTTGTTTGTTTTTAATTATTCATGAATAACGAGCGCACAGCGGCAAAAGTTCAAAAAGGTTTAGGCCGAACCCGAGCTAAAAGTCCAAACCCAGCCCGAGCCTAGGCCGTAAGGCTTTGTATTGGATTTGGGCCACCCCTCTCAATTTTGGTTTGGCTCAATATGACACGTTGTTGGCAGGAGCTGATTGGGCTTTAGGGCCTGTTTAAGATAGCTTTTTAAGTTGGATTTTTTTATTATAAAAAAAGTTCACTTTTTAAACTGTTTTGTTTGGTTTTAAAAAAGATTAATTTTTTTTAGGAGATTTCAGTCAAAAGTCCAAAAAATAAATTTTAACGCACAAAGTCCATCAATAAAAATTTTAACGCGCAAGGTCCAATTGCGTGATTTCTCCCAAAAATACAATGTAAACAGATAAATTTATTTGTTTCTCATAAAAAAATAGATAAATTTATCTATTTGCATGCTTATATTTAACAGATAAACTTATCTGTTTGTATATCAATACAGATAATGTAAACAGTTAAATTTATCTGTCTGCTTATTTATGTCTAACTTATATGTCTGCTTATTTATGTCTAACAGATAAATTTATCTGTTTGCATAACAACACAGATAAATTTATCTGTATTCTTTATACATATTTTGAAAATGCACAAATAAATTTATCTGTTATATGGTATTTTTATTCTAAAAGAATCTTACACGTTAAAATTTTTATGAAAATGAATCTTTACTCGTTAAAAAATCTTATACTTGATGAAAAATAGTAAACGGTTTATAAATTGGACTGTTCACCAATTTTATGTTGTTTTTATCTCAATGCAAGATAAAAAATTAATACATATCCCAAGCACGTTAACTTTTTTTTGAACAAAATTACTATAATACATTTACTTAAAAAAATCAACCTTACTCACAAAAAAAAAACATAACAAACAATCTAATTTTTATTTATTTACTTTTTAAAAAAAATTAAATTTCTTAAAAATTAAAATTTTTAAACATCCCAAATATACACTTATAGAACCGATCCGAGCCAATTCTATGCCGCTTTAAATTCCTAGCATTTGATAGGAGTATTACTCATATGCAATCTATAATATTATTTAAAACAACGGAAATGCTAAATTTATTACCTAGACTCTCAAAGCAATTGATGTAAAATAATTATAAAATGAAGTTGGTTCAAAGTCCAACTATATTTTGTTTTATTTAATATTTTATTTTCTTAAACACATTTTTATAATTGAAATTATTTATTTTATAGTATTTCTTAATTTAATTATTTACAAAAAAAATTAAGTTAATTAGACATCTCTAACTATATAATCTATTATAAAATTATATTTACCATTCATTTGTTTTTTAACAAATGTGATTTATTCACATAACTATCAATATCTAATTAATTTAATATTTTATACCAATTATCAACATAATAAATATTAAATAATAAATAATTTTGATTATAAAAATATATAAAAGTGCTAAATCTCCAAAAATAAATTATCAAAATAGTTGACTGACATTGATTTATTGTGCATTCCTTACTCTCACTGTCTTACATGTTTTTTTTTATTTTTTAAAATTCAATTCTAAAATATTTTTAAGTTTTATTATATGCATTTGTTTATTAAAAAATTTATGCTTTTACAATCTATTCATCGAAATCTATTAATTAATACTTATGCTAAATATAAAAATAACTTTTTAAAATTTATTTTTAAGAAGTTGTAATTAACTTGATTTTTTTTGTTTGGCAAGAAGTTTGAAGTTAGATTTTTCTTTTTTGGCTTACAATTAAAAAAAATCAAAAAAATCTTGATAATTTTGTTATTGTCTAAAAAATGAGACATACTTTAAAATTTAATTTAATAAAATTATACTAATCAGTATAAAAAATCTATTTTTTAAGAAAAAATGAGAACTATTTCAAAATCTAGTACGAGAAACTTTTCATACATAAATTTTTTAATTTTGTCATTCTTAATTTTAAATAAAATGAATAGCTTATGAATAAAAAGTTTCTCAGTATAATTTTTTTTCTATGTATGAGAAATTTTTCATACATATTTTTCTTAATTTTGTCTTTCTTAATTTTAAATAAAATGAGCAACTTATGAATAAAAAATTTCTCAGTCTACTTTTTTTTCTTGTATGAGAAACTTCTCATACATAGTATGAGAAACTTCACACGCGCGCGTGCGCGCACACACACATACATACATATATATATATATATATATTGATATATGAAAAATTTCTCACACATTTTAAAATATGAATATGAGAAATTTCTCATAGCTCGTATGAGAACTTTCACATATTATGCCGTACTTTATGGTGATGCTCCACCATATCTAAGAGGCGGAGATAGTATTGATCAATATAAAGGTGAACCAAAAGTATGAGAAATTTCTCATTGCATATGTGTATGAGAATGCTCTCATCTTATAATATATTAGAAGTTTTCTCATATTATGTGTGTATATAAAAATATTTTCATGTAGTAATATATAATAAGTTTGCCATATTATGTTTGTGCATAATAATATTTTCAACTTGTGATATATGAAAAGTTTCTCACACATTTGATGCATTAGAAGGGAAAAAAATAAAAACAAAAAAATTAATATTTTACTCAATCAACGAACTTAAAAAAATAATTTAAAAGTTAATAAACTTATTTTCTTTCTTTTCTAATCTTTATTATTTTTTTGATCGGTCTAAATTTTTTACTTTTTATTTTTTTTATAATAAAACAAATCTAAAAGCTCATTAAAGAAAAAAAAACACTCTTATAAAAATTTTAATTTGGCCTTTTTCACAAATAAGTAACAAAATTGAAAAAAAAATAGCGAGGTTTTAGAAGCAAATTTAAGTATAATTATTTTAATTAAAATTTAAAAAAATTCACTAAAAAGAAAAACAAACTCTTATAAAAAAATTTAAGTAACTTTTTTTAAAAATAAGTAAGAAAATTAAAAGAATAATAATATGAGAAATTTTTTCATATTTTGTATTAATCTTTTAATTTTCTGAGAGTATGAAAAAAATTTCAAAAAAAAAATTAAAAGGACCCAAATCCAATCCTCAAGATCTCATTTTAGGTATTTTTTCACTTTTGGTAAATTTTTTCGGTTCAGTACGGGTGCATGGCTCTATATTTAATATGTATGTTGTTCAACAGATTCTCACACGTATAGTTTTACAAATAAAAATATATTCATAAAAATAAATACATAAAATAAAATTAATACATTTTTAGAATTTAAAATACAAAATTAAAATTTTTATTTGGGCACTTAGTGGTACCCTAATCACTCCCTTTAAATTAGACGTAACTAAACTTAGGCTATGTCTGGATAATTATTTATTTATTTATTTAATATTATTTATTTTTATTTTTAGTAATTTTTTTATCATTATTTAGCCAAATTAATATACTTTTAGACTCTTTTCATTTAGACGAGTTGAAAAAATAAATTTTTTTGATGAAAATAAAAAAAATAAAGTTAAAAAAAGATAAAAATAAGGTAAAATAAGATAATAAGTCAAATTTTATATTATTTATTTTCGTCTTAAATGGGTTTTTTTTATTTTTTTAATCAAAATTTTTTACTTTTTAGTTTATCACATCGAAATAATTCAGAAAAGTAAAAAAATAGTCAAAAAATGAAAAATATTCAAAAAAAAAAAAAAAACAATACTTGTGACGTTTAATCCAAACAAAGCCTTAGACTAGTAAATTCGGTAATCTTCGATCATCTAATTCAAGAAGCATAGCAGTGCACTTTCAACAAAGACCATTCTTTTGGATACCTAACATTTATTACAAATAATCAAATTGTTTCATATTTTTATTCGTACTTGAAGAAGAAACGTTCGAGTTTCAATTGCTGAATGAGTCTCCTCCGATCTTATCAATCAGGTAATTAATGCCATGTTTCTACGTACATCGGCCTGAATGGGGAATATTGTTTATTAATTTATTGACTTATTTAATATTATTAATTAAATTATTATATTTTTTAAACTCTTCTATTTTAGGTGAGCTGAAAAAATAAATTTTTTTAATTAAAATATTTAAAAAAATTTAAGAAAGATAAAAATAAACTAAAATAAGTCAATAAACCAAATCAAATGTTGCTTATTTTTATTTTTAGTAAATCTTTTTCATCTTTTAATTAAATTTGTTTATTTTTCAGTTAATCTCATGAAACGATTTGAAAAAATTAAAAAATTAAGCCAAAAGTTAAAAAATATTCAAAAAAAACAAAAATAATTAAGCAAAATAAGCACATTAATCCCAAACAAGGTCATTGCTTTTTTTGAAAACAAAAGTTGAGACCAGAAAGGAAAAGGTCAGTTTTTCATTAAAATCTTTTAAGGTGGTGGTCTGAGTTGTGAACAAATGTAATAGTTAAAAGTTGTGGTTAAAGATGATGGTTAGAGATATTGGTAACTCGAAAGTGATAGTTTAGAGTAGTAGTCGTCTGTAATGATTAGAGGTGATGGTAAAAAATAATAACCAGAGATAGTGCCCAAATGTGGTGCTCGAAAATGGTAGAAGAAGAAAGATAGAATGAGAATTTGGCCGAAGGTGGCGGTCGGATGCTATAGTCGAAAGTGGTGGCCGAAAGCAACAGTCGGAGGAAGTACTCTGAAGTAGTAGCTAAAAATGGTGGTCGCATGGAGTGGTTGGAATGGATGGCTAAAAATAGTAGTTTGAGATAGTGAAAAAAAAAAAGATAAAATGAAAATTTATTTATAAAACAAATAAAAATATATTTTTTAGTGACATTGAGAAGAATGGAGGAACAACTTGTCATAATATGGGTATGAAGAAAACTCAAAGTTTGAGTTGTATTCCGTCAAACTTTTCCCCAATAGAACCTAATAAGCATGGCACAAATGTGGGTACGGAGACTACACCATTCTCTTGGAAGTCTATTGTAATCAAGACATAAAATCAAGAAGTATGATGTAGGCCCAATGGTAGAGGGCATGTATGCTATTCCTTTAGATATTTTCAATCTTGGTCTTCCTCATTTGGGCCATGCTTTGGTCGGTTACTATTTTTAGAAGTGGGTATCATTCCATTATGTTAAAACTTGGGCCAAAAGAATATAGAAAGATACTATTGAAGATATTATATCTATTAAGAATAGATACTTTATTTTCAAGTTGAAGAATGAGGAGGTACTTGATGAGATTCTTGAGAATGGTCCATACCATTGTGGAGGAAGATATGTTGTTCTGACAAAATGGGAACCGGGTATGTCACTCTCCAAATGTGGGTTCTCAAGTTTGCCGTTGTGGGTAAATTTATATAATATTCCACTTGAATTGTGGACGAAAGAGGAAATGGGTTATTTGGCAAGTATTCTGGGTAAGCCTTTATATGTGGATGAACGAGCACACTCTAGGAGTAGATTTTTTTTTGCCCAAATTTGCATAGAGGTACAAGCTAATAAAGAGATCTCAAAATCCATTCCTATAAATTTGGGATATGAAGATCCTTATATTATTCGGATTGAAACTTCTTGAATTCCTTTAAAATGTATGAAATGAAATATATTTAGGCACAATTTCAAGAGTTGTTTGAATGCACAAGATGGTATGAAGATTTCTAAACAAGTATGGAGGAGAAAACAAGAGAATGACAAGAACTCTAGTGAGAAATGGATCGATGTGAAGAAAGTGAAGAATAAAAATAATCAAGTTTCTCAATGGGAAGAAAATGTTAATCAAGTTGCTAAAATGGGGCTTGGTGATCAATTGTCTAAAAAGCTTGTTGAGACTTCCACTTCTGATATTCCGAAATCATCAAATACCTTTGATATCCTTTCTTTTTACAAGCTCAGGAAAGAACATGACTGCGAAGAGGTTGATGAGATAAAATCAAAAAAAAATAGTAAATTAAACTTATCCTCTAGGGATGTGAACAAGAGGATGCTTGATGATAAGATTAAAAATTTATTTTTTACTCGGAAAAAAGGTGTTTGGTAATTTGAATTGAATTTTCGTTGTTGACGCATATTGTTCTTGTGTCTTTTGGCTCTTCTGAATCGAATTATTTTTTGTGTTTTTTTTTAATCTTTCCTACCCTCTCGACCCTATGGGAGTTTTTTTTAATTGTTGGCTAGGGTGTGTTTTTTTTTATCCATATTGTAAAATCTCTTTTTTAGAATAATATTAATCAATTACTTATAAAAAAACACATTTTTACTCTTTAGAATAATTTAATAAATTTTGAAAATTATTTATATTTTTTTAAAAATAAAAATAATTATCAAACATATTTTTGTTTACAACTTACTAAAAACAAAAACATATAACAGTAAACATAAACTTTGCTAAACGGGATCTAAAAGTATCAAATGTAACTTCTCCAAATTTAGATTTTTTAAATTGTTTTTAGCCTAAAAATAAAAATAAAAATTGTGAAAAACACTCTGATAAAACATTTAATCCAAAAAAAAAGTCGCTTCCAATAAGCACAGACAAATGCGCATTAGCTTTTGGCCTTCTTTGTGTTTAAAAGCTATCAAACCAAACGAGCTTATAATAATATTTTGGTGTTTAAGCTTTAAAAAAAAGAAGTAAAAGGTCATAACTAATAATTCACTCTATACGAAATTGACGCGTTCAAATTTGTGCTTTGATCAGTGTATATAACAAAACTCTTTAGGCAAAGAACTGCATTGTCTTTATTTAAGACAATTATTTAATAATCTTAAAATGTCATATTTTATTATTTTATTTATATAGTATTTTTATTTAGTAATGTAACAAAAACTATTTAAAAATAAATAGATTTTAATTAATGATAAAATTAATTAGCTTAATTTATATAAAAAAAACATTTATTAAAAATGCATGTCACAGTATTGCATCTTACTTTGAGAATAATTAATATTTTTATAATAGAAAATACTAATAACAGCCCTTAAGGCTCTCAATACTAATGACAGGCTCTCGATAATTAAGAGATAAAAGGAATTATATTCATATTTGTATAAAGTATTTGATATTTTTAAAAGTGACAGAGTTTAATTTTTAAAAGTATATTATATTGAAATTTATTTGTTTTCATTAGACTCTAATTAACACCCAATTTAGTTGTCTTTAGCATAAATATTTTTAATAAATAAAAAAATTTAATATATATTAAGTTGATCGCCTTTATGCAACAAATGAATTAAAAATTCTCGTAACAACAAAATCTACCCCTTAATTGGGAGATAGAGAAAGCAATACCAATTATGAAAACGTTAGTTTATGTTGCTCTCCCACGTACTTAATAATTGCGAGCTATGTATTATTTAGAGTACATTTTAGAGATAATTAATTAGTAGTCCTTTTATAGAATTTGTCATAGATCTAGGCCTATTACTATTTTTTTTAAAGCTCCCGTGCTATTTTTAACTTACTTTTAAAATATGACAATTTAACCTTAGCCGTCTCTCTAGTCATTATTCTCCTTCAAAACCCTAACCGCCTCTACAATAGAAAACTCTACAATCCAATTTCTTTTTTTTCGACGCCAACAACAATTATTTTCTTCTTCTTCTTTGGCGTCGATGCGACGCCATCGACTGACGCCATCTTCCTTTTCTTTTTCTTTTCACTAACAGTGCCTTCACACCATTGCCTTCGCACCCCCGCTCCCCTCAAGCCATGTTTACCCCCTTAATCTTCTTTTTCTTTCGATTTTCATAAATTTAACTAAAAAACTTTTTAATACAAAAAATTTAACTAAAAATTTTATCAGTAGAAGACAAAGACAACTTAGCCCTTCGTCTTCGTCTTCTTCTTTTAGTTCTTATAAATTTTAACTGAAAAAATTTTTAGTACAAAAAATTTAATTGATAAATTTTCCCGTACAAGACAATGACGAGGAGAGAGTACGCTGGTTGGTATGTGAAGTACCACCGCCTTGATCTCGGCGCAGTTAGAGCGGCATTTCCTGATATCATGCAGAGATTTTTATGGGATTCGATGTATTACTCTTTCACCATACTCTTTGTCGTGCAAGGATAAGAAAAAAGAATGGATTATTTTTTGTTCTACGTGTTCTAGGTAAGAAGGAGACCGTAGTTGGCGTTTGGGAAGAAGAAGGAGATCTTTTTTTGTTCTGCGTGTTCTAAGTAAGAAGGAGACTATAATTGGCGTTTGAGAAACAGAAGGAGATATGTAGCGAAAGGCTAAGGTTGTGGGGTTGGCGTTGGAAAAGAAATATGAAATCGACAGTGGGGGTTAGCCCAACTAAGGTTTTGATATTTGATTATTGATAAGGGTATATTTGGTACAACAACTTAAAATAAGACTTAGTTTTTAAAAAATAAAATGAGATTAATTTTTATTCAAATTTTGTATTTAAAACTCTTATTTAAAAATATTTATTTTTTATAATATTTTTAAATATAAACGTCAAGTAAATAATAATACTTAGGTGCTCCGGAATTAGTGCGATTGAGACCCACAATATCATTGCCACTAGATCCACATCATGGCCGGATCCACATCATGATGGCTCCATGGACCGAATACATGTCATTGGTTGAAAAAGAGGCGTAATGGATACTTCACTTGCAACATACGTACAAGGCAAATTTTAACACTTACAATATATATATATATATATATATTTTTCTTGAGCTTATGTTTGGTTTTTTTAAAAAAATAAAAAAATTTTACTTAAAAGTTTTTTAAAAAATTCATTAGTTTGATTTAAATTGATTTTTTTTACATATTTTTATATTTACTTTTTTGTAAAAAAATTAAGAAAACTAAAAAATTTAAAAAAAATTAATCCAAATACAAGCTTAAAAAAAACGGGCTGTCATATTTTTACATATTTTTAACATATTTTAAAAAAATATTCAATAATTTTTTTTCATTTAATAGTATCTATATATATATATATATATATTAAATAAAATGTGATTTTCACAAAAGAGCTCTTACGTCATATGATTATTCTTAAAAATCTTGAATATTAGATTTTTTATTTTAAAAATTAACAAAAAAAATTACAAAATGAACTAATCTAGATATTCAATGTAAATAAAAGTCAAAAAACACTAATGTAGATATTCAGTGTAAAAAAAAAGTAAAAAACAAAATATTAGTGAAAGGAGAATTTTATTAGTAAAAAAAATATTCAGTGTAAAAGAAAAAAAATACTAATCTAGATATTTAATGTAAAAGAAAAAAATAACAAAAACACTAATTTAGATATTCAGTGTAAATAAAAGTAAAAAAACAAAAGATTAGTGAAAAGAAAGTTTTATTAGTAAAAAAAATATTCAGTGTAAAAAAAATAAATAATAATTTATAAAAAAAATTAAATAGTTCAGTAAAAAAACAACATGAATTTATTTATGAAGAATTTAAAAATCTAAAAAATTGATGGGGAAAACTTTACAAAAATTCAACGAGTTAAATGAGTGAAGTGTTGAAAAGAAAAAAACTGTATATAATAACTAATTTATTAAGGTGTCGAAGATTAAAAAAAGTACATTCAGTATTATTTCCTCTGCCATTTTATAATTACATATATTTTATTAAAATATTATTTTAAGAATGATAAAATTATATTTTATATAAATATTATAAAATAACAAAATAATATATTTAAAATTTATTATTTTTGTCCTGTGTTTTACACGACCTTATTACTAGTTTTTTAGTATACACTAACTGCAATTTTTAGTACTTCTAAATTTATCCTTATATGTTACTAACAAATACCATTTAACTAGTACCCGTTATATTTTTTATAAATAAAAAATGAGTAAATTACATTGAACTTCTTTTAAAATTTGAATTAAATATAATTAATTTCACATTTTTTTAAAAATTACATCATCACTCGTTAGACGTTTGATTTCGTATTAAACATCAAATTACATCATTAAATTTTTGTTAATTAATTCATAATAATGTCAATAATAAATGAACAAATTCTTCAATATTTGCCCAGCACTATGGGATTAGGATAATCTTTAGGATTTATGGCTTTCCCTCCCTGAGTGGCATAGTAACTGAAAATCAGCGTATGAGGTGAAATTGCACTAGCTTTTTTTTTGGCTCCACTACAATACACTACGCCTTCAATCCGTGAACTCTGAAAATCAAGGACAACCGCGAAAGTTTCCTTGACCACCGCCCTAGAGCCAAAACCACTACGTCTGCAATAATTTTCTGACCTCCTTCCAGCAACACCGACCTCGCTCTACGGCTTTCCACCCCCACGCCCTCCAATTTTTTGATCACTACCTCCACTCCATGGCTCATCACCGCCTTTGACAGTAAAGTTCGAGTGAAAGATTACCAAGGCAAATATTACCAATGTAAATTATGTGTCGTTCAGTGCCGGGAGAAAGGGAAGTGTCGGGAGGATGGTGTTGGAGATGGATTTGTATTGGAGAATGACGGTGGCAGTTTTGTTGTCGGCGGGAATGGGGACATCGACGAAGGGCCTGGCGGCCATGAAGTATCTGGCTGAAGCTTAGTAGGTGGGAACGAGAACGTTTTGTTGTTTGGCCTAATTCGATTAATAAAGCTTGGGTAGGGAATAGCTTTGTATAGATGGCGTCGATCTCGACAACGGTCATGATTTAACCGACAATCACGAATAAAAGCTCGTTCTGACCTCCTTTCAGCAACACCGACCTCGCTCTGTCACCTTCTACCTCTATTCCCTCCAATTTGTCGATCACCGCCACCACTCCATGGCTCACCACCGCCTTCGACGGTAATGTTTGAGTGAAAAGTTAGGGGGTGAACTTACACGGTGGTCTCAATGGTTCCGATTGTCCTAGGATTCTGACCTGGGATGTCGAGGATTCTGAGCTGGGACGTCGACCTCAGGAGACAGTGGAGGCCTTCGGTTTTGGCAGTGCAGTGGTTGTTCCATTTCGATGATGGAGAGGCGAATGGTGTTGAGCGGCAGCAACCGTAAGATTGGATGTCGTGAGGCCTTGGGCAAGGGAGCGATGGAGATTGAAGTAAATTTTAGCCCAAACATTCGGGGCTAATTTACCCATTCAACTATCTTCATTAATGACGTTAAAATTTAAACGGTGATGATGTAATTTTTTTAAATGTACAAGTTTAACTATATTTGAGCTCTACTTCAAGAGATAATAGTGTAATTTATTTTTAAAATATGATGTGCGATAAATAGTTTAATCTTGTCATTCACTTATTTAATTAAAATAAATTAACATTACTTTATCTAAAATATTTTTATCATATTAATATACGAGAGTACCATATAAATAATATCACTTAATGCTTCAGAAATACTAAATAATTAAGTCTTGTTTGGCAAATAGCTTAAAATTTAATTTTTTGACTTTTGCCTTAAAGTTAAAAAAGTTAAAATTTTTCATTTAAAACACAAAAGCTTCTAATCTTTTAGTATTTTCATTTTTTATATAAAATAATTTTAAAATATCATAACTTTTATTGTACATATTTATTTTTTATAAAAATTATATTTTTAAAATTTACTCATCAAAAATATATTAAACAATATTTATATTAAATATAAAATTAAATTTTAAAAAATTATAATAATTTTTTTATGACCTAAAGTTTTTTTAGTTTGAAGCTATTTTAAGTTAAGATTTTTGATTTATTACTTTTTGACTTAAAACACCAAACGAGTTTTTTTCTTATATAATTTAAAATGATTTTAAACAAAAAAATTTAAATTAAATCTAGGTTGTCAAATAAGGCCTTAAGTGGCATACAACGTGAGAAAACATAAGATGTAATGGTTCTCTTGATTGTAATAAAAAATCTGACGAGATTGAAAACGATCGAGTCTTCCGAGTGCTCCGTACTGACATACCTACAAAATAAACCTCTCAGTCAGTGATTAGCAGGAGGCTCTCGATATCCAAATTAAACAAGTCTTGAGAAAAAATATTTAAAGAGATAAAATGATAATCTTCTTATTTTTTTTTGAGTTAAGTGACCTCTATATATATATATATATATATATATATATATATATCGAGAGAGAGGGAATGTGAGGGCTTCCCACCTTGATCCATGGTTAGAAACTGTTTGATTAGGTTTAATTTTTTTATCAATTTTTTACCACATCACAACGCAACCCGATATTATAATACGATTGGCTGGATACTTGACTCAGTAATGCGACCGTTTACCTCGTTTACCTTGACTTTCTTGAAATCAGCCAATCAGAAGGTTCATATGTCCCAACACGACATCCCGGTGGATCCCATGGCCATTCGTAATCTTAATCATCGCCTAGAAATTTACATTAGCAATGGACCATCGCCCATATTAATAGCCTAAAAATGCCAGCCATTATCAAAAAAAAAAATCACTCTCCCCGTAATACCAACTTCCCAACCAAATGGGCACCCCAAAAACCATCACCTTCCTCCTCATCTTCCTCTTCTTGTCATCTTCATTGACGGCGGCGGCGGCGGCGACGACCACAGAAACCTGCTTAAACGCCGTCTGCCGCCGCGGTGACCCCGTGATTCGGTTCCCTTTCCAGCTACAAAATCTCCAGCCACGTTCCTGTGGATATCCGGGTTTTAGATTATCCTGCGACGCCACAAACCAAACAATTATTGATCTTCCAGGTTCAGGACCATTTACTGTCGAAGGCATAGACTATGGAACCCAGGAAATATGGATTAACGATCCGAACAACTGCCTCCCTGAAAAACTTCTCTCTCTAAATCTCTCGGAATCTCCTTTCAGCGGCGTTTATTACCAGAATTTTACGCTGTTCAATTGCTCGTCGGGCTACGCGAAGTATGAGTTGAATCCGATAGCGTGTTTGAGTAGTTCTGCGTACACGGTGTTCGCTACATCGTCTGTGAGAGCGAGCAGAATGTTGTCGGCGAGTTGTAGTACGATTGCGACCATTGCCGTGCCAGTTCAGGGGCCGTTCAACGAGCAGGTGTTGTCGTCGGACCTCGCCGAGGATCTGCGGCTCAGTTGGGCGGCGCCGCTGTGCGGGAGGTGCGAATCAAACGGTGGGCGGTGTGGGTTGAAGACCAATTCTAGTCTGGAAACTGTCTGCACCAACGCTCCTCAACATGGTAAAATTTATTTATTTATTTTTTCTTTAGTAAGATTCTCCTCTTTTTAATTTAGGTTTGGTTCGTCAAAAGATTTAAAGCCTCATTTTTTACTTTTTAGTTTAAAATTATAAAACTAAAAATACTTATTTTGAAATTCAAAAGCTTTTAATTTTTTTATCTTTTTAATTTTTTACAACTTAATTTTATATATTTTTAAGAAATATAAAAAATTATACATTTTTCTTTTTATAAAAATTATATTTTTAAAATGTAATCATTAAAATTTATTAAATAAAATTTATATTAAATATAAAATTGTATAAAAATAAATTTTAAAAAATTATAATAATTTTCTTTGACGTAAAACTCATTTAAGTACTTTATTCAGCAGCTCATATTTAAGGCATCA